>BSBN01000148.1:0-307500 GCA_027924645.1 Cunninghamia lanceolata
CAGACCCCACATGCCTGTTATTCCTGCTTTTCATGAGTATATCAGACAAGAAAACACTTTTCATGTTGGTTGACTAATTGAGAATCATTTTTATATGAATCCACCACATTTTTTGTTTTTTCAATGTAGAAGAAGTGATTTTTCATGTTTTTGGAGAAAGTTTGATTATTTAAACTGAAAGTTTCATGTTTCATGTGTGATTTTGTTTCAAAGCTAATTACCATTGATATATATGTTTGTTTTTTACATACATTTTACTAATCCTATTCCAGAATTATATAGAATTCCTAATCAAACTTGAGAAAAACAAGAATTTCAGGATTTTGAAGCCAACTTTTGGAGAATTAGTCAACTGCAATATCAAATTCTAAGGTATGTTCAATTTTAATTCACATATATATGTTCTTATATTCTTTATGTCTTTAAATGTCTTTATGTCTTTATGTTTTTTATGTTCTTTATGTTCTGACATATAATGTGTCTAGGTATATCAGTTAGTTCAATCAAAGAGACTCCAAATTCCTCATGTTTCCACCCTGTTTCGGCCCTTCATGCCTTTATTTCACCTATTTTCAGCTATACAAGAGAAAAACATCATCAAATACTTCATAAAATAATTTTAGTGAATAATTGTTTGTCATACTCATATTCGAGTGTATACATGAAGCCAAATTTGATTTTGGAAGACTCTTAATTTTTGCCCTAGGATGATATAGAAGGATTTATTCCTTAATACATGCATAATTCAATTCATTTAATAGAACCATGCATGAAATGATAGTTTTCTTACAAAAATTGAGGAAATGAGCACCAAAAACTAGTTGACAAATTGTTACAACTCACTTTGATACCACTCAATCCATAAAAAATATGATGGAGATTATGTATTTACTTCATCAACATAACAAAATTTTAGAGAAGAGAGTTATATATGTAAATATATGGACATACAAGCATCATGACATAAGATGATACAAAGGGAGTTACAAGGAGATAAAACACTAAAAAAGAGGTTTTCATGAGTGTAGGACAGTCATGTAAGTCTATATAACAGTCCACTATCATAGTCTATATAACCCTGCTGCCATGTATGATCCTCCTTGCATTTGAAGGTCATTTTACAATGCTATGAAAGTTATAATTTATTACAAAGTGGTCCTTCTTATTGCATCTATGTACAATGAAATTCATACATTTATACACTATTTACAATGAATGTGTAAAGAGTTCTCTTCCTACAACTATGCACATGCTACAGCTGAGATAAGAGTTTGTGCACATTACAATAATGAAAACCATCACTGTTATGCTACAACATGCTACAAGTCATCTATGTTACATGCTACAACATTTGTGTTACTATGGAACACAAATGTGCATGCTTACAACACCCAAAACATGTCATCACTAGCTCTTACATTCTCTATTTTCCTTGTCCTTTCTTGACCTCCAAGTGGCCATACTTCTCATACTCACCCATAGTGAGTGAAATGTACTATTTGCTTGCTCTACAAGTGAAAAACTTAAACACAACTCAATCCATAGGAAAAACTTGGACTGCTAATCAAATGCCCCTACAAATGAAAGCAACTCACACTTATCTCCTTTGCAAATCAAGTAAATACTCTATCTAAGTATCATTACATATTAGACATCATTCAATGTTGATGTAGACTCATGTGAGAGTTGTTCTATCTTTGAATTTGATATTTTAGTGTGCTTTTTTTCCTTTGTGGTTTCTTACTCTTGTGTTTGTCATTTGGGTGAATCTCTAGATGAAGCTTCCAACACTTGTGAATCTCTTGCATTTGTCATTTGGGTGAATCTCTAGATGAAGCTACCAAGAGTTGTTAGCTTTGTTAGCACCTTTCCACAGCATGAAACTAAAGTATTTTGCAAGAATGCGTTTGATTTTGGCATGATCAAATTGACTGGAGTCGAATGAAACTGAGAGAGGTTATTGTGGACAGACTCCACATGCACCTGTAGGTCTAAATAGAATGTTCCCAGCTGCCACGAATTCTAAAAACTGTCCTATCAAAGTTTGGCATTTTTTTCTTCTTAAGGCGCTTAAGGGACTTTGTCAGTAGCCTGTTGCCCCGAACAAATGCAACGCTTGGCACACGAAACGAGACCCTCCCCTGGCATTTACCCACCCACCCTGACGCATTAGCAAAGTTCGTTTGGCCCCTACGAGCTATGGAATGCAAAATGTCACTCCTAGCACCTTTCCACTGCATGAAACTGAAGCATTTCGCAAGAATGTGTTTGATTTTAGCACAGTCCAAATGGACAGGAGTTGAACAAAACTGAGAGAGGTTATTATAGATGGTCCCCACGTGCACTTGTAGGTCTAAACAAAAAATTCCTAGCTACCACGAATTCTGATAACTGTCTCGTCAAAGTTTGGCAATTTTTTCATCTTAGGGAGCTTAAGGGACTTTGTCGGTAGCTTGCTGCCCCGAACAAATGCGATGCTTGGCACATGAACGAGACCTCCTTGGCATTTACCTGCCCACCCCGATGTGTTGGAAAAGTTCATTCGGCCCCACAAGCTATGGAATGCAAAGTGTCACTCCAGCCACCTTTCCACTGCATGAAACTGAAGCATTTTGCAAGAATGCGTTTGATTCTGGCACGGTCAAATGGATAGGAGTTGAACAAAACTGAGAGAGGTTATTGTTGATGGATTCCACATGCACCTGTAGGTCCAAACAAAATGTTCCCAGCTGCCATGAATTCTGAGAACTATCCAGTCAAAGTTTGGTAGTTTTTTTGTCTTGGGGAGCTTAAGGGACTTTATCGGTAGCCTATTGCCTTCGCCCACCCCAATGCATTGGTGAAGTCTGTTTGGCCCCATGATCTATGGAATGCAAAATGTCACTCCTAGCACCTTTCCACAACATGAAACTGAAACATTTTGTAAGAATGCGTTTGATTTTGGCATGATCAAATGGACTGGAGTTGAACGAAATCAAGAGAGGTTATTATGGACAGATTCCACATGCATCTGTAGATCTAAACAGAATGTTCCCAGCTACAATGAATTCTGAGAACGGTCCCATCAAAGTTTGGTAATTTTTTCTTCTTAGGGTGCTTAAGGGACTTTATCAGTAGCCTGCTGCCCTAAACGAATGCGATGCTTGGCACACGAAACAAGACCTCCCCTAGTATTTACCTGCCCACCCTGATGTGTTGGCGAAGTTCATTTGGCCCCACGATCTATGGAATGCAAAATGTCACTCCTAGCACCTTTCCATTGTATGAAACTAAAGCATTTTGCAAGAATGCATTTGATTTCGGCATGATCAAACAGACAGGAGTTGAACGAAATTGAGAGAGGTTATTTTAGACAGACCCCATGTGCACCTATAGGTCTAAACTAAATGTTCCCAACTGCCACGAATTCTGAGAACTGTCCCTGTTGGTTCCTGTATGAGCAGTCAGTTTTCAAGCATATAAACATGCAGGCACCCTCCCAAAAAATCCAAAAAGGTTCTAAGTCTTTGGGCCTCCTCAGCATGTTTTCAATAGCAGCATCATATTTTCTTTGAGGAGGTCATCATCATCATATTTCCAGTCATCACCCTATTGTTTCTCACGGAGGTCATCATCATATTTTCTGTCAGCCTGATCTTTTGCCGCGGGGTGATATTTTAACATTGGGTGATCTTAGTCAAGATCATCCTGATGTTGGCGCTATGAAATTTCTAAGTATGACCCACTTTTCATCGGGGCCATCATATTTGAATATCGGGTGATCTTTGTTAAGATCACCCTGATGTTATTTTGTCACCTTATGTTTGTTCAACATCAGGATGCTGCTAATGTCATGTTCCTGCGGGGGTGATATCCGCTCGACCTTTGCCTTCATCTTTTTCTCTGCAGGATGATATTCTCAATATCAGGTGATATTCTAATTATCTGGTCATCTTCTGAATATCACCCTTGCTCTAAATGTGATGATGACATCATCAGGATGTTTAATTATCAAGGTGATATCCTTCAGGTGATATGCTGCTGACGTCATCCAGATTCGACGGGGTCATACTACAAGTTTTCAATCTGACCCGACATTGTAATGTGATGATGATGTCATCAGGACATTTGCGGATATGACGATGACGTCATCCGGATATGTGGAGATGCGCGGTATGTGGATATGATGGTGATGTCATCAGGATATATCAGGATGATATTTTATGTGAAGGTAGGGTTGGTCATCAGGAGGATATCCGATGATCAAGACATTTGTAGATAATATGATGATGCTGACGTCAGGGAGATATCCGCTTGTCGGCTTCATGCATTATCCAATGGGGGGCGATCCTTCCAAATATCAGTCATATTCAAACATCACCCTGATGTTTCATTAGAGCTACAATGCACCCTAATATTTTGTGGGGGGTGATATTTCTAAATATCGGGTGATCTTACGAATATCACCCCGGCGCCAATATGATGGTGACGTCATCCGGATATGAGGAGGTGCGCGATGGGCAGATATGTTGATGACGTCATCAGGATGTTCAATTATCAGGGTGATATCTTTTATCAGGTGGTACGAATTATCCGGATGAGCTCGGCAGGATGTTTGTTGACGTTAGCAGGATATGACGGTGACGTCATCAGGATTTTCATCGGCCAGACTTTTGGTATCAGCAAGGCAGGAGGATCTTTCTCTGACGCATCAGGTTGTGCCGATGAAGGCGATCGTCATGAAGGCGAGGTTGGTCATCAGGATGTTATTTTTTACATATGGTGATGAGGTCTAGATATGCTTTCTCGTAGGGTGATATTTTCTGCGGGGTGATATTTCATATCAGGGTGATATGAATTATCGGGAGGTTATCATGCAGTATGATGCTAACGTTAGGGTGATATTTTTTACATATGGTGCTGAGGCTTGCTGACGTCAAGGTGATATTTCAAGCAATAGGATATCATGCTAAAAGATGATGATGATGAAGGTCTTATACTAGGTGCTGTCGGGAGCAAAATCACCGACATCATATATGCTCACGACCTAGTATATAAGGTAATGAGAAGGTTACCACAGGGTGCATGTGGGATAATCGGCTTCCTACATATTTTCAAATATCGGGTGATATTTCTTAGCGGGAAAAGATGTGAATGCACAGTCTACTACATTTCCCGAGGCTGCAGGTCTAGCACACCGATTAATGGCGGTTGTTGCAGGGTATGGGCGATGGCGTGAATGGTCAAACTGCCAAATTGAAGATGTGGATTCCTAGACAGCGCACAGTTCGAGGCCACTTCCTGTCTCCTCCTCCTCCTGCTGCATTGAATGTTGGAGCGCCATTTTCCTCATGACGCGTGGTATCTGACAAATTTGGAGTTGGCCTGGTGGTTAGGGCTGAGCACCTCCTTGCTGCATAAGTAGGGCTGTGTTGCTCATTTGAAGGTTGTTGAAGGCCTGAGGCAATTTTGTGTAAATAACGAAGAACAGGGCATGATCCTGGTTGTTCTATCGCATTTTGGAGTTTATGAGTTGCAACATGAATGTATTTTGCACATATGTTCAGTTTCATGTTGATTTCTATGAAAAATGCTTATTGCATGTGTCTATCTGCTTGTCTCCATTTGCTGCATGTCATCCTTCTTTTGAATCTGGTTGCTAAGGGTTTCATAGATTCTAGGGTATAAATATCTATACTGCATGCTTGATTTGTAACTTCCATTCAAGGAGTGGATTAAACTGTTTTCGGTCAATGTATGGAGAAGGTTGTATGTTTGCAGGGATATCTGTAAGTAGAGGCAGTTAGATACCCAATCTTGGGTGATGTTTGTAAGGCAAGCATTAGTCCAACCCCTTGAAACTTGAGTGAAAGTTGCAAACCATCTGTTGTATACGTCTAGTTGACTCCTTGCCCAATGGATAGGCACCAGTCTGCTCTTGGGTCACTAGTTATGAGCCAAAACCCCTTGTCTTGCATCCAGGACATTATGTCCACCCATTTCATCACCTCCATCTGTTAGCTGTAGGAGTAGGATTAGGACCCCTGCATACTCTCATACCCAACCAAACACATATGTCCAAGAATGTTGCCAACCTTGTGATCTGTCATGCAGATCTTGGTCCATACATGAGAGTATTCTGCCTGTTGTTGTCAAGTTAGATCTTTCTATCATTGAGCTAGTCAAGGTTACATCTTTAGTTATAGGGATACCCCCCTTGGTGCGGCAGAACCAGAAGTGAAGGGGAGGCAGCTCATGCAACCTCCTGTATTAGTTGGCTGAATCTGCATGTACATTAGAACTGGCAAACCCTAATGCTGATTCAGAAGAAAAACCAACAGTCCCGTCAAAGTTTGGCAATTTTTTTTCTCATTAGGGCGCTTAAGGGACTTTGCCAGTAGCCTGCTGCCCCAAATGAATGCGACACTTGGCACATGAAATGAGACCTCCCCTGGCATTTAACTGCCCACCCTGACGCACATGAAATGAGACCTCCCCTGGCACATGAAACGAGACCTCGGTGTGTGTGAAGGTTTTTATACATGTTTACAATAGTTCTAGTCGATCATAACTGACATTCAACCTGTTTGATCATTGGGTAACCTCCTTATTACATGATTTGTTAAGTTGACAAAGCAACTTCTTACCAGTACTTGCATTATTAGACTTTTTGTTTGACAACATAAAACATGACTCCAAATACAAATGACATTGGTCATTTGACCTTATTACATGCAAAATCATGACACAAGACCGACAACTTGTCCTATGATGTCCTAGGACCTTGTTATGACATGCTCCTAGCCAAGATTGGCTATGGCTCAGGTGCTCCTGCACCATGAAATATGTTTCCATGGTGTTGAGTCATCCTCCTTACCTACTACGTCACCCTTGTAGACATGTATTCAAAGTGTGGAAGCATAGACAAGGCATGTGAACTGTTTGGCATGATGCCCCAAAGGAATGTCACCTCATTGAATGCAATGATTACAAGATATGAACAAAATGAATTTTGTGATAAGGCATTAGCAACTTTCAAGCAAATGCAATTGGCGGGTGTAAAGCAAAATTCCACAACCTTAGCCAGTATCCTCCTTGCCTATGCCAAAATGGACATCCATCAAAAGGATAAAACATATGGGAATTTTGTTAGATGCTGTAGTTGCAACTGCCCTCAGAGACATGCATGCAAAGTGTGGAAGCATAGACAAGGCGCGTGAACTATTTAGCATGATGCCTCAAAGAAATGTTGCCTCATGGAATACAATGATTGCAAGATATGAACAAAATGGATTTACTGATAAGCCTTTAGAAAGTTCCAAGAAAATACAATTGGCAAGTGTAAAGCCAAATTCCAAAACCTTAGAAATGGTATGTTTGGAGCACAGTATAGACATCCATCAAAGCATAAAGGATATAGGAATTTTGTCAAATGTCATAGTTGTAAGTACCCTGCAAGACATGTATGCAACTTGTGTGGAAGCATATATAACGAACATGAACTATTAGACGCGATGCCTTAAAGAAATGTTGTCTCATGGAATGCAATGATTGTAAGATATGCACGAAATGGATTTTTTATAAGGCTTTAAAAACTCTCAAGCAAATGCACAAAAATAAATTTCAACCATTTACGCAAATTTTGGCACATCTAAAACCAAATTGCACAGCCTTAACCAACTTCCTCCTTGCCTATGCTATAATGGGATCTAGAGAACATGGTGTGGACAACCGTCAAAGCATAAATGATATAGGAATTTTCTCACATGTATTATATTTGCACAGTTGCCCTTGTAGACATGGATGGAAATTATGGAAGCATAGACAAGGCACGTGAACTATTTAAAATGATGCCTCAAAGAAATGCACAGTTCGACAGAATTCAATGATTGCAAGATATGCACAAAATGGATTATTTGAAAATGATTCATAAACTTTCAAGTAAATGCAACTGGCACTTGTAAAACCAAATTCCTATAACAATAATTGATTATCATATTAAATATTTAATATAAACTATCATATATACATAATGTCATGAATATAACATCTAGTTTATATAAAAATCCATATAGGCGTGTCCAAACAAAGCCATATAGGCAAATATACAAAAATATACATTAGATTAACATACAAAAGTATGTATACAAAGCCATCTAGGCATACAAAAAAGTTCCCCAAAACTAGTTTCCTATGGACGTTTAGGAAATAATCAGCGGCCCTTCTTTGACTGTGAAGATGGAGAGGCAGTCAGTGACACATCCTCTCTCTGCCATCAAGTAGACCTCTTCGAATAAAGTTCATCCAACTACACCTTTTAATACAAACAAACAATATGCGCATTAGTATAAAAAATGTATGAAATATATAACATCACATATGTAATTGATCACTTACTGCCAACTGATGATCGCTCTCCATCATCTTGACTCTCTCTTCATCCGTAGTTGGACGGACTGGAGTTGTGACCTCCTGTGAGAAGCATCAAGAAGCAAAATTGACTAAACATAAATATCATTTATGTACATTAAATGACATGAGATAAAAAAGAAATACAAAATTATGATATTTTCATGTTATTGGCTCATACCTCAGTCAAAGGATTTACAGACATCATGGCTGCATCAATGCCTATCTGCGCTGACTCACGAAGATGAGGAGGAGTCTCCACTGTATTTAGCATCTAAAAATTAAGTTCAAGATTATTAAAATAAAATAAATACATAACATTATTTTTAAAATGCATAATGATTATAAATGGTTAAATTTACCTTAGTAAAAGTGGTGGTTTGGTGTCCAGGAGACCAAGGAAACCGTGGAGGTGTTGGTGACTGTTGAAATCATCAAATCAAGTCACAAAATAATATTACCATTGACATATCTACAATAATTACGAATATGTGATAAATTACATACCTATTGACTTGACCTCCGCTCATAAGCCACCAATGGACGGCTAACAGAGGTAAGATGAAGATTCTGACCCTGGAATTTCATCGTGCAAACAATTAAATACATTATTTTTGACTTATAATATAGATTATCATATAAAATTAATTATAGATTTTAAATAACAATATACTAAATCAAGATGAAACTTGTAACAAAATACCTGAGAGTCAATACCAAATGTATGCTATAAGAGATCGTCACTGAGAACAAGATCATCCAATATGTCATGCCCCTATGTCGCAAAGTCCTGTCGTGCCTCCTGCATCCCATAATCACATAGGTTCCCACATGTACTGCACAAATGTGGGGACACATGACGCCTACTACTCTCACCCTCATCGCCTTGGGTCAAATCATCCGCATGTTGTTATAGAGTTTGGGTGAGAGTAGTCAGTGAATGTAAAGTCTCCAGCTCAACACTCTCCTTCAAAGCCAAAGGGAGTGAACTACGTTTTGGCCTCCCTCGGGGTATAGGCACATGCTGTTCATCTCGCTGAGCCCCGTGTCTATCTTGGGTAGAGCCACCACCTCTACCCTGGAAATCACGAATATCAAAATAATTTGGAATCTTGTTAAGGATGAACTCGCAATATAGTTTCCTCAAAAGATATTTTGGTACCTCATCATTGTTGCATGGCCGCTCATCAAAGACCATGTACCATATATCCCAAAAGTTTTTGAATGTCTTCATTCCTACACCAATGTATAGGAAACCGTTTGCAAGTTTCCTCTAACGTTTGGTCGGTTTTGGGATTAGTAAATTGTGCACATAATTGAGATTTTGTAATTTTTTCCTTTTTCACTTATTCATATGACAACTTGTCGGCATAATATTGCCGACTCCTCTCCCTATAGTCTTGGAAATCGGTGATTTGTTTTGTCACCAAATCCATGTGGGAAACAATCTCTTGTAGTGATTTTGCAAGTGCCCTCTGTTAGTAATAATTTATGTTTGGGGTTTCAAGTGAGGCCTCTTCCCTAAAATCTAAAAAGTTCTAATATTTTAGCCTCTGCAGATGTGAAAATGCAAGAAATCATTTAAGGTGCAAGTCAAAATATGCAGTGGCAGGTCAGAAATCGTTGTCGGCCCTTGAAAAATGTTAAAAATGGGTCACACGCATAAAAATTGCTTCTCAGGTCACAGTTCCAGTGTCCTTAAATGTTTCTGTGTGTGGCTAGAAGGGTCAATTTGTGCCACAGCCGCGGGATTTGCCAAGTGTTAAGCCCCAGTTTAGACTCTGGCTTTTGTTTTTACTTCCCGCGGAGCGTGCTATGTGTCAGCAGCGGGGACGGCCCCAAAAAGTTTCAAGAATGCGCGGAAGGCGCCACGTGTCAGCTTCCGCCAAGGATCCGAGATTGTTTCTTTTATTTTTCTAGTGTGCCACGGGAGGCGCCACGTGGAGGCACTCGAAAGATTCTCAAAGTTTCACATCTTCGCCAAGTTTCCAAAAGACCCTTAAAGTTTATAAGCTTCGCGGATCCTACCATGTGTCAGCCTCTGCTGAAGTTTCAAAAAGTTTCCATGCAGTGGCGGAGGGTGCCACGTGCCCCTTGAGGTTGCCGCGGAAGCTGACACGTGTCGGCCTCCATAATAATTTCTAAAGGTTTCTAGCAATGGCGTGGTGGGTCCTGGTTATGTGTCCCTGCTACTGCGGATGTGCCAGTGGCGGCCTCCGCCCATGTTTCAAAAAGTTTCTTCTAAGTTTCTAAGCTGCTGCGGGTGGTGCCAAGTGGCGACCTCCGCTTGACGTTTTGAGAGCCCCTTTTTAAAGTTTCAAATGTGTCGGAGCGTGCCATGTGTCACAAGCGGGGGCAGTTTCTTTTTGTTTTAGCAGGTGCGCGGAAAGCGCCATGTGTCCCTTGTGGCTGCTGCAGGAGCCGACACGTGTCGGCCTCCGCGTTGTTTCTTTTTGCTTCAAGGTTTGGCGCGGGAGGTGGTGGGCCTCGTTTCTTAATGTGCCTCGAGTTTCAAAGCCGCAGATTGCGACAGGTGTCACGAGCAGAAGCCACTTCAAACTTTTGACATAGTTTAGTAAAGTATCGCGGGTCTCGACGTGTGGCTGCTTCTACCGAAGTTTCTATAAAGTTTCTTTGAGTTTCAAGAGGCCGCGGAACCTGCTAGGTGTCGATCTCTGCGAGAGTCTCAAGTGTTTCAAATGTTTCTCAAGTGTAGCATGGAAAACAACACATGTCAGCTTCCGCAGGAGTTTCACGGAGGGTCTCTAATGTTTCAAGAGTGCTGCGGAGCTTGCCACGTGGTGGCTTCCATGTGAGGTTCTGGCTGTTGACTCTCGGTGGGGAAGATAAAGGAAAAGGGACCCAGCGATAGAAACTTGATGTGTCTGCGTGGCACGTTTTAGTTGGTGGTCGACTTTTCAACATTTTGGGGGGCCGTTGGATCTCAGCACTAGGTTTTTGATTGACGGCTAGGTTTTATAGTTACAGCAAGGGTTTTTTCCCGGGTATCTGCGATCGTTTTTGGCGGGAAAACTCCGTAGTTCGCTGCTGTTGCGTGTTCAGAGGCCGCGGGTTGGTGAGCCAATAATGGTGATTGTTGCAGAGGTATGGGCGATGGTGTGGGTGGATCTGGTACCTGACTGGAGATGTGAATCCCCAGGCGACGGCGCGAGGCTCGAGATCCCTTCCTGTCTTCTCCTCTACCTGCTGCATTTATTTTTGGGCGCCATTTTTCTGATAGAGTGTATCTGGCAGTTTTTTGTCTGGCCATGTAATTAATTTGTTGGGTACATTTTCTTGCTATTTAAACAGTCTGTGTGACCCATTTTGAGGTTGTTGAAGACCTGGGGCAATTTTGTGTAAATAATGAAGCATAGGGCATAATCTTGGTTGTTTTTATCCCATTTTGGAGTTTATGTGTTGCAGCATGAGTGTATTTTGCACATATTTCAGTTTCAGTGTTGATTTTATATGAGAAATGCTTCATTGCATGTGTTTATCTGCTTGTCTCCATTTGTTGCATGTTATTCTCCTTCTTCTGAATCTGGTTTCTAAGGGTTTCTCAGGTTCTAGGATATGGTTTTCTGTATCACATGTTTGATCTCTAACTTCCATTCAAGGAGTGGATTAAATTATTTTAGGTTGAGCATGGGGAAGGTTGCATGTCAGCAGGGATATATGTAAGTAGAGGCAGCTAAATACCCATTCTTGGGTGATGTTTGTAAGGCAAGCATCAATCCAACCCCTTGAAACTTGAGTGAAAGTTGCAAACCACCAGTTGTATACGTCTAGTTGACTCCTTGCCCAATGGATAGGCACCAGTCTGTTTCTGGGTCAGTAGTTACGAGCCAAAACCCCTTGTCTTGCATCCAGGACATTATGTCCACCCATCTCATCACTTCCACCTGTTAGTTGTAGGAGTAGGATTAGGAACCCCCTGCATACTCTCATACCCAACCAGACATATATGTCCAAGAATGTTGCCCACCTTGTGATCTATCATGAAGATCTTGGTCCATACATGAGAGTATTCTGCCTGTTATTGTAAAGCTAAATCATTGTGTTATTGGTCTAGTCAAGGTTATATCTTTAGTTATAGGGATACCCCCCTTGGTGCGGCAGAACCAGAAGTGAAGGGGAGGCAACTCACGCAACCTCCCGTAATCTATTGGCCGAATCCGCCTGTGCATTGGAACTGGCAAACCCTCTGCAGATTTGGTAACCAACAGATTTTGGCGACTCTACTGGGGATGTAATTGATCAAAAATAATATCTAGTCATCCTTGGTGATATACTTGTGGCCCATCCGAGTCCCAACAGATTTTGGCGACTCTACTGGGGATGAACAGAAAAAGTGATATCTTACAGCCTCTGGTGAAGTTTTGCCTGGCTCTGCTGGTGGAATGAACCTGGAAAGTAGGCTTATACTAATGAGGTGATACAATATCCCACCTATGGGGTGGAAGTGAGAATGTTAATCTTAGATCAGGGAAACAACTTGCAGGACCTTCATCTCCCCAAATTATCGAGCTTGAAGATGAAGAGCCCATTGAAGAGACCCCAGATAAACAACCCTTGGAACCTGAATCAAACCAAGATGCCCAACTTACCTTGCAACATAAGTCTCCTCCTTTCCCTGAACGTTTGGCCATGCAAAAACAACCAGCTCAAGTTGATACTGCCCTTCTCAGCCAGCTAAAGGATATCAACATCAAGATTCCATTAATCCAAGCCATCAAGGATATCCCCATCTATACCAAAACTATTAGGGATATTTGCATAAAGAAGCTAGGAAGGAAGACAATAGACCCCCAGACAGTGCATGTGTTAGGTAATCTTGCAGACATCATGTTGGGTAATATAACTGTTCCAAAATATATAGACCCAAGAAGTCCAGTGGTGGATGTCAAGATCAATGGGACTCTGATTAAGAACACTCTGATAGATTTAGTTGCTGCTATTAATGTCATGACCAAGGAAACAATGCATATACTATAGTTGAACAATCTTAGGCCTACTCAGACAGTTCTTCAATTAGCAAATAGGTCTACAGTCAAACCTGAAGGAGTCATAGAAGATTTGGTCATTACATTAGACTCTTGGGAGTATCCGGCTAATTTCATAGTTTTGTAGCCCAAAGTTAATCTTGCTGGCTATCCTCTTATACTGGGTAGACCATGGCTTGCCACTGCTAATGCATTTATAGGTTGTAGGTCTGGTAACATGATAATATCTAATGGGACAGTGACCAAGAAACTGGTGTTGTATCCCCCAGCCCAACCATACCATGAACTTGAGCAGACCATTTGGCCTTTCCTGGAAGAAGAGGACACTTATTCCTTGCAATCACTAATGACTATTGAATGCAACCCCTTGTTAGACATTCTAGATGAAGATGAACTAATTGCTTATGTCCTCCATAATGATTGTGGAAGGCATCTACAGTAGCAGGATTGCCTATCTTGCTTGCAAGACCCTTTGAGCACCATAATACCAAGCAGTTCATCAGAACAGGTGTCTCAAATATTTCATGCTTTATTACCTCAACAATGCTTACCTGTGTTACCCAGCCTTGATTTGTCTTTTGTGCAAGAACTGTCCAAACAACTAGAAGTCAGATCAAGAAGGATGTTGAATATTAATAATGCCTTGACTGATGAACAACAACTCTCCTTGCATAGAGTATTACATGCACACTCAACAACATTTACCTGGGATTATAATGATATTAAAGGCATTGATCCTGCCTTGTGCATGCATAAGATATACATAGATGATGGATACACACCCATCAGGCAGTAGCAAAGGTGCATGAATCTAGCCCTCAAGGAAATTCTTAAAACTGAGCTACAAAAACTTTTGGATGCAGGCTTCATATACCCCATTTCAGACAGTGAGTGGGTTTCACCATTGATTGTAGTCCCAAAGAAAGGAGGCAAGTGGAGGGTTTGTGTCGACTATAGAGAATTGAACACTGCTACCAGGAAAGATCACTTTCCATTGCCCTTCATTGACCAGGTTCTTGACTCACTAGCAGGCAAGAAATATTTCTCTTTCCTTGATGGTTTTAGTGGCTATAATTAGATTAAAATTGCTCCAGAAGATCAAGATAAGACAACATTTACCTGCCTTTGGGGGACATATGCATACTCTATCTTACCCTTTGGCTCATGTAACACTCCAACTACATTTCAAAGAGCAGTTTCAAGCATTTTCTCCAATTTTGCCCATGACAGTATGGAGATTTATATGGATGACTTCACCACATATGGTAACACATATGATGAAGCCCTACACAACTTGGAGAAAGTATTGAAAAGATGTATAGATCACAATCTCTCTTTGAGCAATGAAAAGTGTTTTCTTATGGTGACACAAGGAATAGTTTTGGTGCACTTTATCTCAAGTGTTGGAATACAAGTGGATCCTAAGAAAATTGAAGTTATTTCCACCCTACCTATTCCGCAGAAGCAGAAATATGTCAGGAGTTTCCTAGGACATGCAGGTTACTACAGAAGGTTCATTCAAGATTTTAGCAAAATTGTTGCACCTTTATTTACTCTGTTAACAAAGGACAGTGAATTTGAGTGGACACCAGATTGTCAGAATTCTTTTGAAAATCTAAAAACTTCCTTGACACAAGCCCCTGTACTTAGAGGACCAAACTAGACCTTACCTTTTCACATCCATACTGATGCATCAGATTTTACCATTGGTGCAGTTTTAGGTCAACAAGAAGGAACCAAGGAATATGCTATTTACTATGTTAGTAAGAATCTGTAAGGAGCTGAATTGAATTATACAGTGACAGAGAAAGAGATGTTAGTAGTTGTTTATGCCATAAATAAGTTTAGGCACTACATAACTAGTTACAAGGTTTTCATCCATACAGATCATGCAACCATTAGATACTTGATGAATAATCTGACAGTAGGTGGCAGACTTGTAAGGTGGTTATTGTTGTTGCAAGAGTTTGATATTACAATTGTTGACAAACTAGGAAAAGCCAATGTTGTTGCTAATTTTCTGTCCAGACTACCTACACAGTCTTTAGATGGCGTGGTTGATGATTCTTTTCCTGATGAGCATCTATTTGCTCTCACTACACACTCCATGGTATGCAGATATAGCCAATTATTTGGTTACAGGGTAGATTCTAGGATATTTCTCTCTAAGGGAGAAGAGGCAACTGGTGCATAAATCTTTCTCTTACTCTTGGATTTCTGGATTTCTATTCTACACTGGACCAGACAATATTATGCAAAGATGTATTAGGGAGGATGAAATATTTGATGTAATGAAGGCTTCTCATGATGAGCCTCGTGGAGGACATTTTACAGCTAAATGGATAGCCTTTAAAATCCTAACAACAGGTTATTACTGGCCAATGCTTCACAAAGATGCTATCAAGTACACTAGGAGCTGTGATAGATGCCAGAGAATGGGGAGGCCTACTAGAAGTGATGAGATGCCTTTGCAGCCACAAATCTCACTGGCTCCTTTTGACAAGTGGGGTTTGGATTTTGTGGGGCCTATATCTCCTTCATCAAACAACAAAGAATATATCTTGGTATGTACATACTACTTAACTAAATGGGTAGAAGTGAAAGCATTACAGTTTGCCAGAGATGGCAATGTGGCCAAATTCTTGTATGAAGACATCTTCACTAGGTATGGTGTTCCAAGAGAAATAACAACTGACTAGGGGCCACAATTTACATCTGATTTAATAACCAAATTGGTTACAGAATACCAGATCAGGCATAAGAAATCCACACCATACCATCCTCAGGCTAATGGTCAGATAGAAGTTACTAATAGAGAAATTGAGAACATCCTGACCAAGATAGTGCAGCTTCACCGAAGAGATTGGGTTTCTAGGCTCCCTGAAGTTGTTTGGGCATATAGAACAACTTGGAAGACAACTACAGGGTTTACACCTTATAAGCTGGTCTATGGCAAGACTGCAGTTCTGCCTATTGAATTTGAACACAAAACCCTGAGGATAATAATGGACCTACGAATGGATTTGACCACTGCACAACAGGAAAGGCTACAACATTTGAATGCCTTGGATGAAATGAGACTGGTAGCCATTCATCATACAGAGGTCATACAGAAGTAAAGGGCAAAATGACATGATAAGTACATCAAAACAAAGGAAATCACTGCAGGAGGCTGAGCACTACTTTATGATTCAAGGTATAAGGACTTCAAGGGCAAGATTCAGTCACATTGGTTAGGCCCATATGAAATCCAACAAGTTTTTCCTAACGGTGCAGTTCAACTTGAAACTATTGACGAAGTTTGGTTTTCACTATTGGTCAATGGGCATAGGCTCAAATTGTATAAAAAGCCACTTCAGAGAGATGGCTTTTTGGTATCTCTAGTTGCTCAGTATGCTCCTCCTGATACTCCTGATACTGATGATGTAACACCAGAATATGCACATTCAGATGTTGTGACACCAGATGATGCACATTTAGATGCTGATACACCAACACTGTCTAATGATGTGGAGGTTGAGTTGCAATACTCAACCCCTGTTGCTGACAATTAAATTTCTTTGTTTTTTCTGACATGCACACACTGCACAATTTCCATGGTTACAACAAGTTATTTCCACAGGGACCTATTTTTCACTTATTTAGTTGGGACCTGATTCAGCTGGGACCTGTTATATTATGTTTACATTTACACAGTGGGGGCCTGTGCAGCAGGCACCCGTAGCAACATCTGTATACTACTCTTTTCCATTACTTGGTGAACACTACCTCAATTCTCCTGCCCTTTCTATATACCCGTATTCCTTTCAAATTGATCCAGTCATATTATTCCAAGTGTCAATTCACCTTTATGAGTTGTTACTTTCATCCGCCATCTTACACTATTCCATTATCACTCTGTAACTGTACAACCAACTTACCATTTGCCGCATGCATATTCTATCACCTCACCAGTGTTGTTTACAACTTCCAAGGTATGTTAATTATTTCATTTCGCTATATATTTACAATCAACAACTTTCCATTAATACACTTAGATTTCTTTTTTATATTCATGTTTATTCATAGTTTATTTCATGCATGCGATGTATATTTCCACCATTTCTTTTTATCACTACTTCTCCATCCGTAATACCTACCATATGAAGTGCGGTCACTTCATAATTAAGTTGGGGGGAGGGGCTTCTTTTCAAATGAATGTCATTTAATCATTGTTGCCTTTACATTTTTGCCTTTGAAAACCTTGTTTAAAATCCTGCCTTTTGAGAAAACTAGACAAATACTCTACGCTATGAACTTACCTCTATCAAATAATGAATTAATACCCTAAGGAGTTATAGTGGAGAAGTAGGAAAGAGGCAAATTGAAAGACTAGTTTTTTAGGGTGGCAAGCTGAAGAAGTAGAAATTGAGAAGTAGAAATTGACACTGCAGAGTTTTAATTCATAGTAGTAATGGGAGGAGATGTAATCAGAAGGGAACCCTCGACACACAAGGAAATATTGGAGGATGTGCTGGTTCTTCCGCTCTTTACAAGAGTAGGTTGGCTTGATTACTTCCTCAAATTGACAGAATATGATGACGACATGGTAAAGAATTTGTACTTACTCTGCAGTATGATGAAGTAATGGTTAGAGGGTTGATAGTAGATGCTTTCGAGCTTGCAATTGCTCAAGTTTCAGGGTTGCCTAGAACAAGGTCTGAGTATCCAGTCAGGGTTGATGCAGCTGTGGCCAAGGAGGAGTTTTCTGAAAGAGGTGAACACCTAGATTCTACCACACAAGGTACCAAATGATTATCTCTTCCATATTTTGGGGGGAAATGTGCTTTCTATATTATTAAATATATTACTTGTGATGGTATATATAATATGCTATATACTGCACATCTTAAACTGCTCAACCATTTGAGACATGAGAAACTTGTCAATGTCCCCAATTATTTGTATAGTATGCTGAGAAGGATGTCTTCAGAGTATCAGAGGCAACAAGCAGACAACTCTTTCTCACCATTGTTTAATAGCTTTGTTGGTAAAAAGGAGTTTAAGGATTCAGTACCCATAGATTGAGTGGGAAGCCTTTAAACAATGTGTAGACATCTCAACACTCTTAGAAGCGCCAGAGCCAGAAGAAGATATTCCACATGAAACTAAACCCCCTGTTGACACTGAGGAGGAAGAAACACAACCTGAGAAACCTCCAAAGTTTATGCCTGTATCAGTTGAAGATCCCTCAACTTCTACTCCTAAAACAAAAAGAACCACTTCCTCAACATCTAGGAAAAAAACAAAGAGTAAGAAGGAGAACAACAAGAAGAGGAAAAAGGTAGAAAAACATGAGACAGTTACTCCTAGGCGATCAGGGAGGTTAAGGAAGCAAGGTGTTAAAGAGAAAGTTGTTGAGCACCAAAGAGAAGAAGACAAAAATAGAGGCCAGTAGGATACTAATCCAACTCCTCTGAATCTAGATTCAGATAGAGGAGAAAACCCTCTTGAGGATGCTTCTGCTGACGCCTGTGCAAATGATAATATGTCTACTAGAAAATGAAGGTACATTTCTTCTTCTGATTCTGAATCAGAAGATCTGTTTATTGCCAAAAAAATGGGAAAACTTGTGTTAGATAACTTTGCTAAGGAAATTTTTGATGCCCCTAAAAAAGAGAATGATGAAAATTTTGAAGGTAAAAAGGAATTGATAGAAGACAGAGATATTAGGAAGGAATTGCAAGAAGCCCTCGATAGAATAAGGCAACTTGAGGAACATGTAAGGGGTTGTGAAGAAAGAGATAGAGAAAAAGAAAAGAGGATTTAGGAGTTGGAGGAAAAGATCCAAACTTATGGCCACAGTTCTAACTTAGATTTGTTGGCATAGTTCACTGAAAATAAAACAAAGATTGAGGAAGAAGTATTTACTCTCCAACCTCCTGTGGTAAAAACCCCAAAGTACCATACTACATTGTCCTTGGGCTTTGAACTTGTCGTCTCTCAGATTTGCAGAGGAAAAGGGAGAAGGAAATATTTTAAAAATGAAAGATAAAATAGGAAAACTTGAAAATAAGGGTGATTCACCAGGTTGAATAAAAGAACCCTCACAGAATTGAGAAAATGCACAAAATGACTAGATACAACTAATAAACACACACAGATCAAACTGATTTTAACAGAGGAAAGGAGCAAGAGATGACTAGAAGGAATTAAACATTCACAAACACATCATCCTTAGATCACACAGAGTCAAAACAACATGAAGAGGTAAAATAACTAGCATGTATTTAATCAGAAGGCAAGGTTACAGTAGAGGAATGCTCTGTTTGGAATCAGAATCATAAATTACTAAATCTTCCAACCTATTTTACATCTCATGTTTATGCATATATAGCATTTTGCATTTGACCTAAGTCGGTTACAATGAACTGTCCCATGAGCTCTGTCAGAAAATATCATCGCCAGAAGGGATGTCCACCTGCAAGAAGTTATGGAATAAAATATCTGGAACATGGCAGGTGGAAGATATTTTGAATCTTCAATGTGAGTTGCTAAATCATCAACCTGCACCAATAAACACAACAAATATCTGTATTGAAGGACCTCTACAAAACTTAATTCAACCATTGAGATGTCATGTCGCCAAACACATGAAGATCTGCCAGCAAGACACAGAGCCCATACGCATTGAAGAGTGAATCCATCTGCCATGAATCCACCTGCAAAGCCTACCAACTGGAATAAATGCAACAATATCAGCCCCTGCATATGCCAAATCGGTCGCTGAAATGTCCCATCGATCGAGCCTACAGATTTGCATCAAATTCTGAAAGTGAAGATATCCTCCTCAAAGTCCACTGGATGAAAGAGGAGGCAAAAACAAGCAAATTTGCCTTTTGGAGCGTGCAGAAATTCCTCAGGATGAAGGAGATATGGGCAGTCAAAGTTACGGTCAACTACATCCTGCATCTGTATATCGCTTTGCATCTGCAATTGAATCGGCCTTTGAATTTTCCCTTTTTGACCGGACTTGCATTTTTGGCTTCTGAGTCGGTAACTGTCAATTTTATCCTTGTTGCCAAGAGAAACGTTGTTTGTATGCATACAGACATACAAAAAAGGATACACTGTAAAAACCATGATGATGTCAGCATCATATAGAACTTGGACAAAGAACAGGCCTGGATGATGTCATCATGCTATCGGGTCCTTCAAATCCTTCAATTTTGTTCTTATGCGATTTCTTCATTTTTTTGTATTTTGCATATCAAATCGCTTTGCATGTCTTTGAATCTCCCTTTGTATATGCTTTTGTATGTGCAATTGTATATACAATACAATGGCCAACATACAAAAGTGGACCTTAACCTTTGTATATCTTTTGTATATATGCCCTTGCTACGTGTCATCACTCCATTAGTTGCTGAGTTGAACCTGGGACCCACCGCTGCATCCTCCTTATCGGCCATCGGAAAGACCTCAAACTGAGCTAGCGATACACATTGTCTCGCCGAAAATCCATTGCATGTGTCTTTATACATGTGATTCTATATGAGATACAATCGCATGTACATACAATTGCGGAACTCAAAGGATTATCAACCAAAATGGAACATTGAAACAGGTCCAACTTGTATCTTTGCCTTTTTGCATATCGGCACATACATGCACTTCAACATACAACTTCGGACTCTACCACTGAGTTTGCCAAATTTAATTTCCCAGTCGGGTCCGCATTGTATATCCCTTTTGTATCTAACTTTTGTATATGCAATTGTATATAGGATTGTATATGGGATGATACAATCACATATACATACAATAGGCGGACCCCAACTTTTATATGAAGCAAATTGAAATTAACATCGGGTCCGGCCTTGTATCTTACCTTCTTGTATGTTGCACCCTTTTGACTTTGTATATACAATATACAACTGTGAACCCCAAATAATTATCCACCACATTCAATTCCCCAGTCATGTCTGGATTGTATGTATTCTCTTGTATATTGCCTTTGTATATCGCATATACAATGTGAATATACAAACAAAACTGCATACAATCATTTGTACATACAAACATTGCATCTGACCTTTGCATGTGACCTTGTATATGACCTTGTATTTGCAAATATACAATGCAAACATACATACAAAGATGCATACAACCGCATCTGCCTTTCCAAAAACAAAATGCATATTCTTTTAGGTTCGGGATTGTATCTCATATTTGTATAACCTCTTGTATATTGCATTGTATATGCAATTGTATGCGCAATATACAAAGGAGATAAATACAACATAACCTACAACAAACCTGATGTGTAGTAACACTGTACATGACCAAGATACAAGGAAAAACGTATCTGAGATACAATTCAACCAAATGACAGAAAACCCCAAAACAAGGATGACATCATCATCATATCCATGAAAAATGACTAAGTACAAAATTGAGAAATCTCTGCGATAGAAAACAATTGGAGACAAAAGATTTCTGGGTTTTTCTGGGTTTTCTTCAAGGATTCTCCAGGAAAGCTTTTGGGATTTTTGGCAAGGTAGAGCATGGGTTTTTGAAGAATTTAAGCTTTGTATGGTCATTTTCTAAAGGATATTCAAGGAATATACAAGGTGAGCTATTTAACTCTGGACAAAGGAAAATAGGACAAAAGAACTAATGAAATTGAATGATGAAAATAGGCAAGAGAAGGAAAACTGGGAAAAAGAGAAGCATAACCTCAATGAATCTGTTGCTGAAAAGGATTTGAGGATTAAACAGTTAGAGCAAAAGTTGATAGAAGTTATTGAAAGAGCCAAGCAGATTATGGGATGCAAACCTCCATCAAGAGTTTATGCACTATTTTTGAAAGAAAAATTTCTCAGTTTTCCAGTTTAACAGATTTATCAATGATTAACCTGACTTGCATTCAAGGTTTATCTTTTGTAATTACTTGAAAGAGGTTAGCCTAGAAGAAAAAGACCAGTTGTGTGAGTATTACCTGCACAATTATATGATGGATGAAGATACACAATGGAATCCTTGCATTTATGTTGGAGACCTACAGGTCAGAGCATTAATGTCATATTTAAAAAATGAACAACTCAGAGGGTTATTGATGGACCAATATGAAGAGTAGGAAAAGAAAGTACCACTTCAACCAAGGAAGGAAGCCTTGGAGCCTGAAATCATCTTGACCCAATGGTTAACATTACTGTCTCATAAAGGACCAGGTAAGGTGATCATGGATTTAAGACTTAGGGACTACAGAAGAATATAGAGGATGGCAGTGTCTATCATCCAAAATTGTCAGAGGTATGTGCAAAGTAGATGGGACAATTTAACTCTAGAGTTACAAAGAAAGGAACCCAATTCTATCCACAACTTCATGAATATGCTTGAGAGATTGCGCAGGTATATCCAGATATCAGATCAGAAGGGAGTATCATGGTTACCTCTCACTTATCAACTTCCTATCTTTCTTTATCCAGTGCCACATTGGATAGGAGGGAAAAGTGAGTAGTGTAGGCGTACTGAGCTGATCAGTATGGAAAGACTTGCATACTCTAATGGGTTCTACCTCAAGCAGGGAAAAGGAGTTAGAGAGGACACATACCTCAGAAGAATTACTTTGCATTATAACCTTATGCCATAAATGTCTAGTTCTTTAATTTTGCTTAGGGGCAAGCAAAAGTTTAAGTTGGGGGGAATGTTGGGATGAAATATTGATCTCCTTTTATACTATTTTCATATGTTTTAAGACCTTTTTCTATATGGTTCTGTAAAGACTTCACAGACATTATCTCTATTTTATGCTTTTTCATATATACTTTCCAAAGACTTTGACCCTATGCTGATAAATGAAATAAGGTGGTTATATTATCAAATGGATGATTTAAATTGTTGATATGCATGTAATATAGATAGGATTTCATAAGTTTATTATGAGAGGTTGTTTTGTATATATGCTGGAATGATTAACCCTGTGCAGCTAGATAAAGAATCCAAGGAGGAGTAATTACAACAGGATGTAGAACGAAGGAATCAGTGAGAATGTAGTCCAAGTGCCAGACATAGCGATCGGTGGAGACAAACGTGGTCATCATGGGAGAATAAACGTAGGGGAGAAAGAAGACTTATTCTAGAAGCCTCATCGAAGTTTATGAATTTTATTTATGAGCTGTTATGGTTAGAATTTTTGTTTGGATAGGACTCTATTTTCTTTATTCTAGTTAATAAGTTGATCTCAAAACAATATCCTGATGTCCAGGGATGAATTGATGATCGCAGTTAGTTAGAAGGTTGCATAAGACTCTCCCATCTTCATATAAGTTAGGGGATGAGTTCGTTGATTAAGTTGGTTGTTATGTTTTACTTTCCATATAGCCATTACTTTGTTACAATTATCAGTTATTCCAGACATGTTCTAATTTTGAATAAAATCTGAAGAAGATTCTGTCTTTGATATGATTTGAATTCAACTGTATGTTATGGGATGTGTGAAGATCTGAAGTAGATTTAATCTCTAGAAAAAGTGAGATAGTTCCCTAAGCTAGCCACTCAAGGTACTAACTCTCACTTTGTATATTATCTTATTTATTCATGCATTTTTAGTTAAACTGTTTCATTCCATCTCATGTGCTATATTGTGAAGCAAATAAGAAATCTTGATTGATATTTCCAGTAATTGTGATTCATGAGTAGAGTGCATGTTTTTAATCCTCCGAAGGTCAGTGTTAGCCTTTTCATCATTTTGAGTTGTTTAGATTAAAACTATAATTTTCTGTTGAATACAGTTATCTTCAGCTTTTGTTGAGGGTACTCGTATCAACTGGAAGTTTAGACTGTTTTTGTTGTTTTCCATTGTTGTTTACTATTTTACATTCATGTGCGTTCTAGTAAGTAGAACTAGACAAAATAAGAATTGTATAAGGTTAACTTGGAATAGAAATGAGTCTTGAAGGCATAGATAATGCAGGCATCATCATAAGCTTATGCTCCTTAGTCAATAATTCAATGTAGGAATGCAATGATAGTAGATTGTTCAATTAGGTTAAACCCTGAATTTTAATTAAGTCTACAACACATTAGTTTTCCTCTACAGTAAGTATCTTAGGTATTTGGACTAAAAGTAGTATTATGATTATTTGTATACGGCTGGTAAGGAAGTTGAGCAGGGGTGGGTGGGTGGAAAGCATGTTGTGCATGATGGTATACGGTTGTTGCATGGCTATTCGGAATAAAACCAGTTTCTTGATTGCTCTAGTAGAGCTGATAAGATGGTGGAACATTAACGCTTTCATGATATGATGGATGATATGAATTGATCATCTTGAAACTAGAAGATTAACATTCAGAGTCACCAGGTATGCTAATTTCCTGCCTCTAAAGGCTGATATCACTGGTACACACACCAAATACCAGTGACAAATGAACATGCAATTGGACTGAGACAGTCCAATCAGTCCCACTGGGCGTGCCAAAAACTGTTATCAATCAGATATGCACCCAATGCTAAGCTATCAACTTAGCTACCTATTGACACATGGAAACACTCTCAGGATGTGGGTTTCCTATAGCGAGAGTGAATCTCCAGAGTGAGCTGAGGGAAGAAAAGTTGTTGATTAATCTGAAGGAATGTAGTTTTGTGAAGGAGTTGGTGTACCTAGGATTTGTTATCTCAGATGAGGGTCTTAAAATGGATCTAGACAAGGTAAGGGCTATCATTGAATGGCCTACCCCAAGGAGTGTTACAGAGGTATGATCTTTTCATGGTTTGGAAAGTTTTATAGAAAATTTATCAGGGATTTTAGTAGCATTTGTGCACCCCTAACTAAGACAATGAGAGGGGATAGAAAAGAGTTTAAATGGACTACAAGAGTAGCCAAGAGTTTTGATACATTGAAGTAGAAAGTCACAGAGCAACCTGATTTGGCACTTCCAAATTTCAATAAGGTATTTCACGTAGATTGTGATTCCAATGGTAGTGCTATAGGAGATGTTTTGAGCCAAGAGGGTAAGCTCATTGCCTATTTCAGTGAGAAGCTTAATGACATTAAGAAAAAGTATTCTATTTATGATCAAGAGTTTTATGCTATAGTTTAGGCTTTGAAGAAATGGAGGCATTATTTGTTTCCAAAAGAGTTTTTTTTATATATTGATCATTAGGCTTTGCAATATCTTAATAATCAACGAAAGTTAAATTAGAGGCACTTAAAATGAGTCGAGTTTTTATAGACTTATACTTTTGTTTTGAAGCATAGGAGTGGAAGGTCAAATAGAGTTGCAAATGCCTTAAGTAGAAGGCAAAATTTGTTGACATAGATGAAGATAGAGGTCGTTGGGTTCAATAAACTCAAGAATTTGTACTCCAAAGATCCAGACTTTGCAAAGGCCTAGAAATCTTGTTTGGAGCCTATTACCCTGGATAGGATGAGATGGTTGGATTTCATAATCCAAGATGGTATGTTGTTAAGAGGAAGCCAGTTGTGCATTCTGAGGAGTTCTATGAGAGAGAACCTGATTAAGGAGAAGCATAGTGGATGGTTGGCATGTCAATTTGGTCAAGATATGGCCATTGTTCTTGTTAGTGAGAATTATTATTAGCCACGGTTGCACCAAGATGTTAATAAATTTGTTCAAGGTTGCAGAATATGCCAGATAGCCAAAGGAGTGAGTCAGAATACTAGACTATACCAGCAATTACCTGTATCAAAGGGGCCATGAGAAGATATCAACATGGACTTTGTTCTTGGTTTATTGAGAACACAAAGAGGGCATGATTCAATATTTGTGGTGGTTGACAGATTTTCAAAGGTAGCACATTTCATTCAGTGATGAAAGACCACTGATGTTGTTCATGTTGTAGAATTATTTTTCAAGGAGGTGGTTAGACTACATGGTCTTCCAAAGAGCATAGTTTTAGATTGGTATACCAAGTTTGTTGGGTATTTTTGGAGGACTTCATGGAAGAAGTTGAACACTGAGTTGAAGTTCAATTGTTCACATCATCTGCAGACTAGTGGATAGATAGAGGTAGCGAATCAAAGTTTGGGTAACCTACTAAGATGCTTAGTAGGAGATAAGCCCAAGGGATGGGATTTGATAATACCACAGGTAGAGTTTGCATATAAAAATTCTATTAATAAGAGTACTGGTAAATCCCCATTCTAAATTGTATATGGGAGTAGTCCAAGAAATGCTTCTGAGCTAAGAAAGATAGATAGAGGAGAGAAGAGTAGTGTTGAGGCTAAAGACTTTGCAAAGCACTTGAATAGTTTTCATGAAGAGGCATGATAACACATAAATAAAATGAATTCTTAGTACAAGGCTAAGGCAGATCAGAAGTGGAAGTTTAAGAAATTCAAGGTTGGTGATGAAGTCATGGTTCACCTAAGGAAAGAAAAATTCCCAATGGGGACATATAATAAGTTGAAGATGAAAAAATTTGGACCGTGTAGGATCTTAAAGAAAATGTATATGAGGTAGAGTTGTCCAGTGGAATCACCATTCCCCCTATGTTCAACATTATTGATTTAATAGTTGTTATCAATCAGATATGCACCCAATGCTAAGCTATCAACTTAGCTACCTGTTGACACATGGAAACACTCTCAGGATGTGGGTTTCCTATAGTGAGAGTGAATCTCCAGAGTGAGCTGGTTCTCCTTATGATTTTCTAAACTATTGACTTGTTTGAGAAAAGGGATGAGGAATAACTAAAATAAAATTCTATTTTATTTAAAGATGATCTAAAAATCCAAACTTTTACCCATAAACAACTCTCAAGCCTGTAACCTTCTTAGTTTCACCTAAGTCCAACAAATCCAAAAGTACTTTGTATGAAGGTTTAAATTAAACACAACACACAACCTGGATTAGATGGGCAATAGCTACACAGATTTCAATAACATCGAGACATAATCAGAGAATTAGACATCATAATCACAGTGAAAACATCAAATCAAAGTTATAAAAGAGGCAACAAATGTGAAACAAGAATGCTTTGCTATATTGAACTGAAAGGGGTACATCTAACTCTGAAAAATATGAGTCAAGATCAGTTTACAAACTCTCTGCCTGTGCTCAAGAGAGAAGAAACGAAGATATCAACCGAGAAAAACTAAGTCTTTCTCCCCTATTTATAACTCAAAAAATCTCCCAAGGAAAAAGCTAAGAAGTCTTCGTAGAATAGCAAATTTGATTCATTTTCGAGCTCCACTGAAAAGCCAAAAATAAAGCTTTCAAATCACCTCCAATCTGTATATGAAAGCTACCAAAATCTTCTTCAAGGCAGACCTCACCAAAAATATGCTTTAAAACAAGCTTTATTTGCTCAATAAAAGCTCAATTTTTTTTATTGTCCTCATCTGCCTCAAAATAAAGTAAATCTAGAAAAAAATATTTGATTTGCTTTAATAGTTTTAACTACATAAAATGACAAAATATTAATAGCAATTTATAAAGAACATTGTTTTAATATTTATCTTACAATAGGTCTTGCAGCTTTTCCTTCTGATTTGCCTAATCTTACCTCTTTTGATTTTCTTTTGCAAAACAATAATACAAGGCTTATTTTTGTCCATATCTTCCCAAAAGAAAGCAAACTAAAAAAAGAAAGATACTGCTTGCTTTACTTTGTTTTAACTGTATAAATAATGAATATTTATAAGCAATTTATAGGATATTGCTTTAAATATCATTTTACAATAATTTTTTGCAGCTTCAATTTTGCAAAATAGAAAGAGGGCCCCACCATTGTGAAGATTCCTCAAAAATTACAAACTGGGTAGGTGAGAAATTTAAAGGGTTTTTGCGCTTTTTAATTTTCTCATTTCTATTCAAAAATCTCAAAAACCTAGATCATATTTTTTGAGATATGATTAAAACACGCGACTGATATCTTCATTTTGCTGTGTATTGTGCCTCTGACTGTTCCTCGAAAACTACAAACTGGGTCGGTGAGAAATGTAAAGGGTTTTTGTGTCTTATTGTCATCTAATTTTATCCAGAAAGATCAAAGACCCAAATCATGTTTTTTGAGATATGATCGAAACACGTGACATCTATCTTTATTTTGCAAAGTTTTTATGTGACACTGCTTCTCTTTCAGACTTTTTCCACTATCCTCTTAAAACTTGGGGGTAGCATGCTGGGATCAACCCTTGTGGGAGCCCATTTTTCTCCACATGCTATGATATGCCTTCAAAAATAAATCAGCAACAAGATTTCACCTTAAATATAATGAAACTATTTCAGCTCTGCTAATTTGAGTTGTAGGTGAAAAATTGGTAACAATAGTATCATGAAGGTGGCACAGAGGATGGACCAATAGAAGAATAGTGGAGTATCCTGGCACCTACTTCAAAGGAGGAGATAGAAGAAATCCTAGATAGTTGTGTGGGAAGAAGTACCGGGAATAGGGAATATGAAGAATAAATGGTTAAGTGGAAAGGAAGGCATGTCGAAGATTCTTCTTGGCTGCTAAGGCAGAGGTGATTGTTTGGATTTTCCTCGAGCACGTGAGATGTGACAAGGTCACTTCTCAAATTACCATGTGTGTCTAATGCAGGAGCATCTAGCAATGTAAGAGAAATCTTGAATCACCAAAATAACAATGATTTTATTTTCTATTCTTTTCAATTTTGGTATTTTCAGATACCTAATTACTTACATAATGATGCGGAACCTTAAGTTTTTCCAACCTGCTAAAAATAACAAATTGTTATTTTTAGAAAGTTTGCATTTGAGCACGTATGGAAGCAGAAATTTACTCAAATATTTAGAATTGAAATATATAACCTTTGGTGAAGGAATTGGTCAGATATCACTTGTGGGTTGAAAGATATTAAAGTTTTTGTTTCTTTAAAAATCCCTGAAAAAGTTTCAAAGTCAAATATGAGGCACTTAGAGGCCCTGTACGGCCTTGAAAATGGTCAAAATTGACAAATCCAATTTTGAGAGCATAGATCTCTTCACGAGATTTCTAACGCATCAAATGGTTCGTTAATCAGACACTTGGATCAAAAGTTATGGCTCTCGGAAGTTGACCTATTTTTGGAGGGAGTTGCAAATTTTGGAAATTTTGGTTGGAAGGCACCAAAAAGGGCTATTTATGACCATTTTTCGGGAATCTTTTGGCAGTAGAGAAAGGGGGAAATGTGGAGTCAGGAAAAGGAGGGAAAATAGAAACCCTAGTAGATTTGAAGCTACAGAAGGCATGAGGTTCCAAAATCTAGAGGAAGCAAGCGATAATGTGTTGCAGCCTGTTGAGGATTCATCCTCTGATTTGATTCATGTTTTTGTAATGTAACATGTTTTTCAATTCAATAAAAGAATATTCCTATTTTTGGTGTGCAATTTGTGTTGTGTGTTATGGGATTAAGCCCCTCATCATTAATAAGGGAATCTTTCTAGTTTTTGTTGTCATTACTATTTTGTGACTAGGAGTTATGGAAGAAAATTGATTGCACTTACTATTTTATTTTGAATGCATGATTTTAGAAGAATTCTCTTAGGAAATTTATGCATATATAGAAACAAGGGGAAAGACGAATGGAGGCAATCCAAAGATTCAAGTTGTAGACCATGAGAGGTTTTGGGTTTTCACTATAAAAATAAATGGGATCACTATTGCTAGAATTCGGAAGAGGTACTACAGCTAGAGGCAACACATACACAAATATGTTGGCTATGCTTCTTGGACCATGATGGGGGTTTGAAAAAAGATTCTAACACTTACTCAGGTAAGTAACATTACATTCTTCATAAAAGAAACAGGGTGTCTATGCTCTTCTCTAGGCAATACACTTGCCAATTGTTTTTGTCTGAAAGTTTCTAATTAATTTGTAGGCATTAAGATGATATTCTCTTGAGACATCACATATAATTCACAGGCCTTAGTTGTGCTCCCTCTTTTGCATGGCAAATGGTTGTTACAGACTTCTACGTGCCAATTTTAAATTCTAATTTATTCATCAATCCATTTTGTGTATTCCTACAATCATGGCATTTCATGAGACCTTATCTCTGCATGCATGGAAAAAGGGTTTATAGCTTTCTTTTGATTAAATTCCCTATCCTTTTTTTTGTTGTTCACTCAACATCTATGAAAGTTTGTTGGCAATTGCTTATGGTTTTGAGGATGTGGAATCAACCTTTCACCAACCAACTTTTTGCTTGTGAGTCCTCTTTTGTGCTTCATTTTCATCTATGCCTATTCATATTCTATTTCCAAATGTATCAATGTTTATTAATATCTTTTGACTCTCCTTTTTGTCAAAGGCATTTCATTGTTGGAGGATAACTTATTTCACTTCCCGGAAAAAGTTGTCAGTTGAGAATCAATTTCATGTTGTTATTCGCCTTTGTGACTCTTTATAACCAGAGCATTCCACTTTGTGTCTATCCTGTAGACATTGCATTACATGAGATGTTTTCTCAAATAGATTGCATGCCTTGTCTATGTTTGTTCTTTCCATCATACTTTATTTAACCATATCATATGAGTCTTTCCCTCAATTATTTGACGTTAAAGTTGAACAAGGAGAAAAGATTGTGGTCTTATGACCAAATCAACTATTTCATTTGGTAGAATAAAAGTTTAATTATCACCACTCTAATACCTTCAATAGATGAATGCCTTAATAGAATATTTATTGTGTTGAATGCTTAATCTAGTGCAAGCCTTTTATTCAGATTGTTTTATCATAGTGTAAGTCTTTTGTTTCTTAAAGTAGGGCGCATTAGAATAACGCTAGCCTATTTTGCAGATTTATTAGATTAGCATCGCAAATAATCTCCACAATAATCTTGTCACTGTTTAAAATGATGGAGATGGTTCTCAACTCTCACAACTTTTTCCCTTGCGCCATTCATGTCACTGGTAGTTATGTCTTAGACTTAAATCTGCCTCATGATTTGTCCATGCGCTAGCATTGGACGTAGAATTAGTTTTTCACTCCTACAATTTGCTTTTACGTGAAAGTATTAAGCTTCCAAATTTATCTTGATGACCATATTGTTGTTAATCAAAATTAGTTGTATTGATTCTGAATTTGTTGAAGGACTCTAATCTTGCGAGTTCCTAGGAAAATGATATGAGATAGTTAATTCTTAGAGTTATGTTTCCTCATAGTACTAGGATTTATCCGATTATTTTTAAATTTATTAAGGGAATGGTTAGAGTAAATTTTCAAATTGGGAAGTAGTTTCCTTTTGTTTATATTTGTTAGAATTAATTGTATGAGAACATCTATGGCAATTTGCTTGTATCATCAAATATAATATAGTACAAGGTTAAGTAACATGTCTGCTAGAATTATAGGCTTGTGTGAGTTAGATCTCCTCTTGATTATGTCATGTGAGAATGTGAGTATCTTTGTGAATTATTATGAGGTAGTTAGACCTTAGTTTATGTCTCTTCTTAATATGAGGCAAATTGTGAATTTGAATCTATGAGAATGTTTTACATTAGATTGATATTGTGAAACTAAGTCAATGAATGGGAAGATATCTAGATTTATGGAATTAGCATTGATGACTATCATATTGTTTGTTAAGACTTGTCTTTCGAATTGATGTATTTACTGTGAATGATCATTGATGATGGCATCATGGATGATGTATGGTTTGATTGCAATTATTTATTTTATACTTCTGTTATTTTCTATAAGTAGAGTTAGAGAAAGAGCATGGATGGGTGTTGAATATGGGGTTACAGAGAAGGGTAGGTTATGTTTTTCTAACCTATCTAGTTGTCATTAGCTTGAAAAGATGCTTTAGCCAAAGCCTTAAAATCAAATTAAGTATTTGCACTAGTTTGATTTATTTACTCTTTGCCATATCATGATATAAGTTCATTTGCAATAGATTATTATTTATTAAATGTTAGAGATATCATGTTGCACCAGATTCCTTCACACATGTTGGCTTTAGTTTGCTAGACCCCTCACGAAGGGTTGGGCTTCTCCAATTCAGGAGTAAGGCTAGGAAGGCGTAATCCTTGTGGTTGGGTAGTTAGTTGCATCGATGATGCTCTCTCTCTACTAGGTTTAGTATCAACGATATTGTATGGTACGACTCATATGATGTGAGATGATGTAAGGGACTTAGTCCTATTTGTACTTCAAGCTATTAGCTTTTGTAATATTATAAATAATTAATATATTTATTGAGAGATATCTGTGAACATCATTTCATGAATTGTGTTTATTTGGGAAGATTATTTAAATTGATGTCTTTTTTTCACATTATTAAATTGGAATAATATTATTTTATTCTGGTTAATTGGAACGATTCTTTCATTTTCTAGCATGTAAATGACTATTACTTAAATCAGGTGAATGTTTATGAGTTGGAGAGAATACAACTATTCATTGTGTGTGCATGCGGTAAACAACTTTTGTTGACTGTTGTACTAAGCCTAGTAGAGAAAAAACTAAAATTCAAGCATAATTGTTTATTTGGAAAGAAAATTTATAAAAAGACAAAATACTAACAAATATAAAGAGGAATATAAATTGAATGTTTAACTCCAATAACATAAAAAAAAAAGGCATTAAATTATTTAAGTAGTTTCTATTTACAAGATCTATTTTTTGTTCAAATAGAGTTTTATCACATTTGAATAACATTTCAATAGAAATTTACATGATGGTTTAAATGTCAATCACAAAATTTAAAACTTGTAGCATATTCAGGAAGGAAGCATTGTTTGATTGTAGTATAGAAATATTGTATGAATAAATGTATATGATTTGCATTATAATAAATGTTAGAGAAAATGTAGAATAGTACAATCAAAGAGGGTGTAATATTCTCATGGTGAGAGACATGGTCATAGCTTTGTACTTTGTTGAAGGAACGGCAAAGAGATTGGAAAGCAATGGTTAGTTCAAGTTAAGTGATCTTTCTAATTTGTAGGACATCTTTAGAGGGGAGATGTAAGTATTGTACCTTTTATTTGTAATTTATATAGAATAGTTGTTTGAAACATCAACTTCTTGGATTAGATTGTCGCTTGGATTTGAAAGTCTCTCGACATGTATATGACTATATTTTTGTCTTCAATGTATTGTTCATATTTTACTCATGTGAATGTTGGGAAGATTTTGTCTAGTATATTTTTTAATAGTGCATGTTAAAACTTTATTGTTTGAAGTCTTTAACGTGTAATGAAGATGGTGTGAGTAAGTGATTGTATGCAAATTTGTTTACATCTATTATGATGTACTTTAGCTAATTCTAATATACCAAAGCTTTAAACTACAAGGTTACATTTTGTGCAGATGGGTTCAAATGGATTTGACTGTTTCTTTGTAACTATGAGGCTTCACTTGACGTAGTTAGAAATAATAAAATGTATATGTTAGTTATCTTGTTTGTGTTAGTTTTCAAGCAATGTATAAAAAGGTTTGGAATAATTTCTCACCTTATTAATTGTAGCAAGTAATGTGGTCAAATCTTCAAGTCATTTTTTATTGTTAAATAGGTGATGAATGCTGATTGAATTTGTTCACAATAAGTTGTAACCATCTGTATGTGTTGGGACCATGTTTTTGAATAGAATTATATGATATTACTCTATTAGTAGTTTATCTTCAATGGATTGGTATAAGGTTTGAAAAGATTGATGTAGGTGAAGTTGTCATTTGCAACCAAGAGTATGTAACTAGCAATTGAATGAGTCTTTAAAGAAATTCTAATTTTAATTTAAGTGTAATGAATGTAATGAAACTTACATTTGCTTTGTCTATGTCTAAGTTTCCATCATTTAGATGAAGTGTTTATTATGTTCCCAAGATTTTGGTTGATCTTACAATTGCAACAATAGTTCCAAATAGACATGCAACAACACTTAAATTGCAAAGCTTTACAATTGTCATATCAAGAATAAGTTTGTATTGCATACAAATTCTTGGAATGTTTTCTATGGAGCTTGTATTAGGTAAAATGAGCATGCAATCACAATCTCCTCAATCATAGGTTGTCTTGTTTGCTATTTGGAAATTTGTAATTTATACATTCCTCCCTACTTGCACTTTATGTTGTTTCTATTGTAGAAACCTATTAGAAATGTTTAAAGTAACAACCATTTCACCTTTGATATGAGTTAAGTCAACCCATAATATCTTTATGTTCTGGTGCTTGTTAATTGCTGTGAGATATATGACAAGGATGTCTCTTCTAAATACTTGCCCTTGTTTGTAATTGTTTAAATCATCTATAATTATGACAATGTATGTTGTTATTTGTCTACATTAAACAAGTAAAAGAGTTGAATACATAGCAATATTTGCATATGTAGCATGGAAAGAGAATAAATGTCAATGTTTGTGAAGTGATATATTGACATCTTTAGTAAGTGTAGATTGTACCTTTTGCTTTCAATGTCATTATTTTGTATTGATGTCTTAGCTTGCCTTTTCATTTTTCATGTAAAAAGAAATTGAAATGCCAGTGTCTAATGTTAATAGTAATGACTATAATATATAATTGTAGAATAAATAATACAATGTTATTGATTAAGATAATTTCTTAATTGATTGCAACTCACTTGATAACATCGCTTATATGTTGCACAATGTATCATTTTCAAGATATTTGAATTCTAAAATATGTTTTCATTGATACATGATATGAGTTTCTATTTGTTATGTTAATGTTTGTTTTGTGTTTGAAATCTCTAGTAAAAGACAAATGGTATTTGTTGTTGTTTGTGTTTGACCAAGCATGGTTAATAATTTACTCTAGTAAATTACTATTCTTTTGGAGTAGGAAATGTATATTCTTATTGTTGAAGAATGTTTCTAATGTCTTCTAATTTACACTATATTCATTCATGTTGATATTGAAGTCTCCAAGAATCAATAGATTGACATTGAAATGTATGTCAAATAATGTGTGATCAATAACATATATTATTATTAATGCTTTTGTATTAGGTGGTGCATACAAGTTGATTATCGTGATTTTGAATTTGTTAACAAGTATTCTTGCTAGTATAGCTCATGTATCATCTATTATGTAGTGCTTTGATAGTATAAATTGTATTTATTTCTTAAAGCATATCACCACTCTGTACAAATGGTAGATTGACATGGATTTAAAATGATCTAGTTTGACATCCTGAAATGTGTTTGATATGTATGTTTCTTGTAAGCATATTATGTCTGATTACATGAAATCATAGTCATATGCAATATTGTCAAAATAAAATTTTAAGCTACACATGTTAAGGGTTAAAACACATATGTTTATTTTTTCTAGTGGAGAGAGGTTGATGGTTTTATAATTTCCATTTTACTTTTGTTTGTAATTGATGCATTTCATTTCTAACTTTGTCTTTGACTCTAAATTTTGTTTTGTAATTGCATTTATTAAGTATAATGATTCCATGTTTCATACATGTGAGAATGTTGTGTCTACCAATTCATGTAATTTGATTCTGGATGGGTCAAATGCAAGTCCATCGAACATAAATCCTTGTGATTTATGGATTGTTTGTGCACAGATCAATCACTCTAGAAATTGTTTATAGATTTGTATTTGAGATGAATTTTTGCCTCTTGATATAGGTTTCACAATTCGTAGTATAGGAACCCACTCTTTTGAATTTGTATTTGTTTGAATATGTGTTAATTTTTTGAATTGGCATTGCCCAATTTATGAGTCATTGAATTGAATCCATATTACATCTACTTTTTTTGTTATTGTATAGGATTTGAATATTCCATCAACACCATTGACCAATCTATCTTCCATGTCATAATTTCCATCATATAACTTAACTAACATGTTGAGTTTCAGTGTGATTTGTTTTGGAAGACTTGTTGTGTTTGCATGTGTTGTTACATTGTCATAGTTTTCGTCAATTTCATTAAGCGTGTCAATGGCAATTGATTCACCTAGAACAATTGACAATATTTTGGTATTACATAAATCTAGATTTATTTGTATAGAAAAAGTATGGGAATGTCGAGTCAATTGGTGTGGGTTGAACACAATTATCATTTAGATATGTTATATTGTTGCAAGTTTGTGAATTAGTTCGCATTTTGTTTAGTATAGAGATGGTTGTTTAATTTTTTTGGTGCATAGTAGTTTGCAAGTCATAACATTTAATGTTATCTTTCCAAAAAGTATATGGAACTATTTCTTTGTTCATCACTAGATTTTCAAACCTGTTAGATTATCCTATATAGGTTATGCCTAGTATAAGTCACTGCAAAATATCATATCACTATTTCCAAAGTATATAGTTGGATTTAGTTTTATCTTTCACATCATTCTATTGATAGAATATAAGAAACAACCTCCTATTAAAGAAGCTTAGTCAATGAGTAGCACTTGTAATTACTCGCATTGTTTTTGTAAAAAAATCTAGTGTTTCAGTACTAAGTGGAATGATGCTAGATTTGTTTTAAAGGGCATAAGTAATGCAGAATGAATAGTTGTTCAACATGCATTATATGTTATTTTTCCTTTTTATTCTAGTACTAGTCCAAGTTTTTCTTTAGTGGATCATAGCAAACATTTGAATTATAAATGCATATTAGCATTTGAAAGATTGCCTTTGCTATAAATGTTTTTGTTGTTCCTACTGCACCAGTTAAGAATATGTATAATGGCTTGTTTATATTGAGGCATTTTTCATTGCAATGTCTTTTAGAATTGCTTTCAGTTCTTTGTTTAGTACTCTTCTTGTCTTATGATATTTTATGGTCTCAAGAAGTTTTGGACTTTGTGTAATTTGGAAGCCAATATTTGTTTATTTTTTAGTTGATAACAATTACAACCATTTCAAGTCAATATTTAGATCATATGTTTCAATTTTATTTATATTGTTTCACTGCTCTACAATTAGTTCTAACATCAATGTTTTATTTGCTTTAGCTTTTCTAAATGCATTGTCAATATCTCCCCACGTGTCATTGAAATTGTACATATACTTAGATTCATTTTCTTTATAATATTTTCATGAAAATAATATGCATGTGAAAATGTTGTGAATTAGATTCATTTTCTTTTATATTGTTTTCATGAAAAGCATATTCATGTGCAAATGTCATGAAGCCTTGTTTTAATGTATCTTCATTGTCTTTGAAGGGAACATGTAGCAATAATTTTTCTCTATAATAGTTTTCGTAGTCAAGATGCTTGTTTTATATGACAAATTTGATGATGTTAGTTTTTTTGTTTTATTTTTTGCTTGCTAGTTTTTTTGAACTTTGAAACAAGTTGAACTAGACAAATGTCTTAAATTCTCTAAATGATGCATGTAGTAGTCAACAATTGATTGGCACATTACATTGTCTAATTCATCAAGTTGTTGCTTAGTAAGGATATAGACTCAAGAATTAATGTGTGGTCTTGAGGTGGATATGTGTTTATAAAGATGCATTTTCTTGAGCTTAAATTTAGTGGAAGTGAAAGCACCGTGTATACTGCAAGTTGAGCCAACATTTGTTGTAGATTGAGCAATGTGTTTCCAAGGTTATGTATCATTTGTATAGAATATATCTTTGTCATTTCATGTTCTTTGCATATCCTCTTGAAATATTTTTTCATAGATTTATCAACTTTTGTCAAGTATGATGAACAATACAATGTTGCAACATGTGCAATGAGTACAAATTGTGCATTAGAATTTGCCTACCATAATTGTGGGATCTTTTCTATAAATTTATTGCTCCAAGTACATGTATAGGGTCTCTTTTTAGGAGAAATGTTGGTTGTTTCAATGTTGATTGTATTGCTTGCATGTAATCATTTTCTCGTATTATCAACTCTTTTAGGAAGTCATTGAAAGTGGTAGATTGGTTGTAGTATATTTTTGTAAGTCTTGAACAATTCGATAGCATTATCTAGTACATAATTTGATCAATCATTATTATCAGTTCAAGTATAGTTATGTAGCATTAGGAAATTCTATCTGCAATGTGCCTAGTTTCTTTGCAACTTCTTGTATGGTAATGTTGGTGTACTTTTACAAGTTTCTCCTTAAGTATGTTCATGTTACATTAATATACACGTCTACAAACTACTCGATTTCAGTACTATTACCTTTTCCATATATGAGGGATTCTTTAACCAATATCAAGACATGATCATATTGGTTTTAGGAAAGGTGTCTCAACCTTGCATCCTAGTCTTAAGAACAAAAAAATACAATTTTGGGGTTATTGGTGCTCAAATATGTAGCTCCACAAATCCTAAAGACTCAAAAACAAAACCTAAGGCTGGGGATATATTGTGCTCATGTAATGGGTAGAACTTATGATCAGATAGTGGCATGAATGGACCACATTGTTGTGAGTGGGTAAACTCACCTTCGTCTATAAGCTTTGTTAGGCCCAGGGGGGGTCTTCCTTGAGGTCTTAAACATAAGACAATTACAGAGAAATAAGACAATGCAGTTCAATGCCCTTAAGCAACCATACCCAGTGTGTTATGAATCCTAAAATATGTCACTAAACTCATGTCAACATCGGCTACACACAGACCTACAGACCTCTAACAAACAGATTAAAAACCACTCTTACCCTACACCTTAAGATGACAATTATACTATATTTTCCTAGCAGATTAATCCATTTAACATTACATACACAAGGGTAAGAGGGATAAACTCACATGCATGATTCACTTGAGGGAGAGGGAGATATTCAATAATTTTAAAAATTTGTTGGCCCTTCACCAATCAGATTGGTGCCTACTCCATTGGGCAACAAAGTCATGAATTTGCAAAGGGGAAAGAAGTGCAGAAATGAAAACATAAATGGAAACTTATGTGCATCTTCATACAATGCATATATTTGATCTCATGCAATAGAAATTCATAGTAATCCAAACAGAACTAAAAATACTCACATGAACAGAAAGAAAGAGAATCACAAATCATTGCAATGTATTAAAGTACTGTCACATACTTCTCTAACCTCTGTTACATTCATACCAACAAATATGGCAAGAGAGGATGAGTAACTGGGTTCAAACACCCTCCTAAATACTTAAAAGCTACCTGGAAGCATCTATCACATGCATCTATCTTTGAATCATCTTCCTATGCTTTAAAAAATGTGCATCTATCCATTTACAAATCAAACTACATCGTTTGATGCCCTAGAACACTACAGAGGCATCTCAGTCCAGAAATTGGTTTAAATGACCAACCCCAAATACATCTTACAAACATGCATATATAGCATTGCATTTTCTCTTTGCTCATGGGTGTGGGTGTTTGATTGGTCAACACATTTAGCTGGGTGACCTTATTGATTACATCACGTACATGAATGTTGTGCCTCAAAAACTTGCAAAATAGAGCATTTGCCCATGCCCTTGTACACTGGTTTGCTCAGAAAAGGACCTACAATAGTCCTAGAGTGTTGGAAATCCATCTACCAACATGTACATTCACATTCAATTCTTTATCCACCCTCAACCTGCATTTTCTAGGCACTAATGGCGTCTAGTAGGTGGAAGCATGTTTCAATAGTCAACAAACATGAAAACATGTCAAAGAAGCTTTTACAACACTTTAAAATATTTAATTTTTGCATTTTCACATTTCTAGGTGATTCTAACACTTTATCGGTAGGTTCTTGGTTTGGCAGATTTCCTTTTTACTACTCTCTTCTACCTTGTTCCACTTGGTTGGTGATTTCCTGCCGACCAGGAACTACCCAATCTCATCTTGGTCTTCCTTTTCTCCTTCCTTCTTTACTCACCATTTCATGCCTTAGTCACTTTTCACCCCCTTACTTGTTCTATTGGTCACCTGACCTTTACTCTACCTTGGTTGGTTTCTTCTTGTGTTATATCAGAGTTCGACTGGGAATAAGAACTCCATCGATGACTTCCAGTGTTCCTAGAACACCCCAAATTGTCGATGGGCTACTTGCTTTCTTCTTTATTGGCTATATGAATTGGAACAAGAACAATTCCATTTGGTCAGGCATTTCTGAAAGATAAGAAGTTGTAGTCATGTGACAAGTGTCATATTCCATCCTCCCCGGTGGTCTTTTCACACAGTCCTCCATCTTTGAAGTGGCCTCTTATTTTTTTGGAGTGGTCCTGGCTTTTGATTTCTTTCATTTATATTTGCATTGCAGATTTTGTCTCTCACAGTGGGTATCAACATAGTTGGGATAAAGGCAAACACCTCAGTAGTCTACGGAGACCTAGCACAGATAAGCCCACAACATAGGAAAAATACGCTAACTTTGGCAAGAACAAACCCCAATCAAAACCTTGGACACGTAGCAGAAATTCTTTTCAATTTTATGAGAATAAGGGTTTTTCCTTGGGTGACTTGTCATTTTCTCCATCACAGGCGACCAAGCATGATGTAGACATTGAGCGTGAAACTCACTTGTCCCTAGTCTTAGATTTGTAGAGGATATTGAAAAGGAAGTAATAGAAAATGAAGATTATTTTGCAGAGTATGGTTTGATTAGTTGATTTTTTAAGTTTTGGCCTAGTCTTGTAGAGCTACACAAATAGATCACAGATACATGGAGCCCTCTATTGAAAGGTGACATTCAAATTTATCCTTGTTCTCGTGGTTTCTTTATTGTGGTTTTTGACAACATGAAGGGCCAAAACACAATCCTCTGTGACTATCAATGGAGTTGTGATGAGCACCTACTCATGCTTAAACCATGGCACCCAACTTTTAACCCTACATCTATTTGGGTTCGACTCCCCAATCTCTTGCTCTAATTTTGGTTTGAATCCTGCTTTGAAGCAATTGGCAATAAACTGGGGAAATTCTTGGTTGTTGATGAAGGCTCCTCAAATTTCCTTCATACCACATTCGCCCGCATTTTGGTTGATTTAGATACCTCTAAAACTCTCCCAAATGGTATATGTCTAAAAAGTTCTAATCATAGTTGGAACTAGATTTTGGATTATGAGGGTATACCGTTCCGTTGCCGTAGATGTTAAAGCACTGGCCACATTGCTTCCAACTGTTCAAAACTCAAACTTGATGGACAAGCTACATGGTGGAAAGATGTTGATGTCCACCATTACTCTATAGAAAAAGAGGAATCAACAAATTCCCAGGAGGTTTCACTGAATAAATCCCCTTAGAAAATAAGGCCTACAAGTATGGACGGACAAAAAGGAGCCCAATCCTCCTCTACAGTTGTTCATGGATCTTCTTTAAAGAACGTTGCAGTTTTAGCAGTACCAAGCAATGAATCACACAGTGAAAATTTTAATTTCCCAATCAAGAATGCTGGGGTCTTTGAAGTCGGGACCACTCCAGAAAAATAATAGGCCACTTCAATGATGGAGGACCCCTCATGTAATAATAGGCCCGCTGTAGCAAACCAGCCAGGGGGTGAAAACAATAGTGGAAAATGGTTGCATGAAAGAAGAAAATAGTAGGCAGTGAGAAAAGTATGATGACTTTACGCTGCTATGTTAAGATGGGTAGGCGCGAGCTTTAGGTGGTCTAAGTTTAGTAGATGTCCTTATGCACCCCTATTTTTATGGTATGCACTTTACCAATTTTGTATGTGGCCCTCTTTATGAGTAGCTAGTTCTTCAATTTAATGGAATGGGAGCCACCCCCATTTATACATAAAAAATGTGCAATATAAAGTGCAAACTGGTAAAAGAAAACAACCCATGAGAAAGCAACAACTATAAAATCACGCAAAACCAAGAATGAATAATTGCATTAAATGCATATCCCACCATTAGGGTTATAAAACATGACTCCAAAACAATCACTAAACACAATTGCATACTGAGAAAAGCCATTAGCTTGAGCAATAAGAATGATCTCTACAAATTTAGATGAATTAAAGCAAACTATAAAGCAAAAATGTCAACTCCCACCTTGATCGATATATTTGAGAAGTCGTGCCCAAAGTATAAGAAATTTCCATATAAGGCAATGGAGGTCAACCCAGATGGGGCAAACTCTATTGTCCCAACTAATGTAATCTACACCGAGGATGTAAGGAAGTATATTCACGCACCCCTAATGGAGATTGATCATACAAAATTTGAATTAATTTGGAAATCTCTATTGTAGTTAGATCAAAGAAATTATATGCCTAGTATAAAGAGATTTAGAGAAAGAAGTTGGATATTTGGAAGGATTTCCTAGAATTTTTGATGGAGCATGGATGGATTAAGATAATCCTAAGATGAATCCATAATGAATACATCTACCTCGACAAACCCTACCACATAATCAAGCAATCCATCTAGGCGGTAACAGTGTTAAGTGCAACAGGGGAGCTGTCGTCCAAAAAGGTGATAAAAAATGACAAAGTCATAGAGTTAATTGGTGCAACATATAATGGAAGGAGCCTAGATGTAACTAAAATCACAAATCCAACTGTGTGGTATGCCACCATGGGCATCACATACAAGATATATTATACAAACAAAGAAGATTCAGCAACCGATATTGTGATCCATACGATATATCAAATGGTTATAGATGTCAAAGATTTTGACTTATGCAAAGTTCTCTGGGAGTAGCTATTGGAGTGTTTTAAGTATGTGTAATTGGTGTTGTCATTGATGCCAACAAGCTTGTGTTGTCATTGGTGTCAAATGTGTCATTTGTGTGAGTTTCTTATGGTGCAAGAATATGAGTAGTTAGTGTTGAGTGGATACTATCTCTAAGATGAGGTTGTTGCAATGATGTGAGATAATTGGTTGAGTTGCTTAGCTGAATATGATGTGGTTTCCTTGAAGAGATGTTGAAGTTGTTAGGAATATGTTTCTGTTGGTTAGTTTCCAAGTGCTTTTGACAAAATTTGATTAATAAAGGAAATAGTGTGTGGAAGTGGCATTTTGGTTTATAGAGTAGCGTTCTGGTTTTGTTATGCATTTCCTCTATGTTGAAGATCTATATTTCTGGTTTGGATATGTTGTTCAGAGGTGTTAAGAGTTGTTATTTTCCAAATTTGGTTCTTTGGTTCGTTATGCAGAGAAAGTTGTGTTCACTAGTGTGTGGACTGTGTTTCTAAGTTGTGTAGAGGTGTCTGGGAGAAATGTCTTTACTCCCCATTTCTCTACAAAGATGTTTTAGGTCTTGCAGTTATGGATTTGTGCTTATCAGGTTTATATCTTCCTTCTGCTAAAGTGGTTCATGGTTTGGTGCTCTGAAAGTCGATTTCTAGAGATACAGTGTATAACAAAGATAGTTAAGCATGTTGGATAAATAGGACAAGGTTGTGTGGCAGGTAAAAGTTGTTGTGAGTAAATTTGTTGGATATCAGGATGTTTCAGGATATTTGTGGAATACTCTAGACTATGTTGAAGCCTTGGATGTGGTCTGTGAGTCATTTTTGGGTTTGAGGAAGCGTGTACTTAAAAATTCATTGTATTAACATAGGTTTGGCCGACCTTAGGTGTTTGTACACTAATTACGAAGTTGCTTTGGTGATTGTGAAAGTGTGGTGTAGCATGCTTGGATGAATTTAGGTCCAAGCTAAGATGTGTTGTGGTCCACCTTCATTTCTTTCCACCGCGGGAGTGTTTAGGTCCATACCTAATTTGAATCTTTTATGTTAAGGTGTAATGCCGACCTTGGAGAATGTTCTCAAGGTTGAAGACAATATAAATGAGTGTCAAGGGATCATGATCGGGTGTGCGCGTGATGGATGTGATGTGATTAACAGTGTGGTTGAGTGTGTGGATAAGTACAAGCTTTCATGTGTTAGATTAATGGATGCAGTGAGTAGAAGTTGTCTACTATCTTTTAGTGATGCTGCGAATGTGATGTTGGTATTGTGGTGAATATTGGTTCTGTATTTTGAGCTTCATTGGAACTATACTCTATGCATAAGTAAGATGCAATTATAACAGTTCAAATCTTGGTAGTGAGCCACTTCTTCTTTCTCTTTCTCTTTGGGTAGTGAGCCTTTTGTAATTTGGTGTTGTTACTACTTTATATTGTGAGCTAATCTTCACCGTGGTTTTTACCTTCTTGGGTTTTCCATGTAAATCAAGTGTTCTCTTGTGTTTGATGTTGATTTGATTTAGTTTTTGTTATTTGCTTTTCATGCTTAATCATCATATCAGTTTAAGGGTTAATTGAATCTATGCGGATCTAAATGTGTGAGGGTTTTGAAATTTTAAGCTACAACTGATTTACCCCACCTCTCAATTGTCTTGTGCATTCAACAATTGGTATCGGAGCAAGGTTCCTTGGAAGAGAGCTTAATCGATTAAGGTAGATCAATTATGGTGCACAAGAAGGATGTTCCCTAGTTTGATGGAACAAATTATGCATTCTAGAAAATAAGGATGGAAGGTTATTTGATTTCTCTTGGATATGAGATCTTGAAGGCTGTTGAGACTGAATACACTATACCGGACAATGGTCCAAGTATTGCAGATGAGATCAAGGCCTATGAAACCAATGGTAAAGCGAGGTATGCTCTTTTAAGTGGTCTTACTAATTCTGAGTTAGTGAAAGTCATGGATTTGAAAACTGCTAATGAAATATGGAAAAAAATTAGAAAGTATTTATGAAGGAGATGATAAGGTCAAGCAAGCTAAAATGCAAAATTTGAAGCTCATGTTTGAGACCATGCGAATGTCTAAGGATGAAAACATTACAAGCTACTTATAGAGGGTGGATGAAGTTGTCAATGACATAAAAGGTCTTTGTGGAAAGATGGATGAAAAAGAAGTGATATGGAAGGTACTCAGAACTCTTCCTAAAGCTTACAGTCATAAGGTTTCTGTTATTGAAGAATTACAAAATCTGAAACAATTTACCAAAGATCAATTGCTTAGAACCTTAACTACTTTTGAAATAAGAGAATTCAGTACAAGTAGTGTAAAAGCTGAGACTGCCTTCAAGGCAGGCAAATCTAAGAAGACTGTGGAATCAGATCAAGAGGATTCAGATGATTTGTAATCTAATTTTGCAAGAAAAATGAAATTGGGTACTGGTAAGTATAGTGGTAAGTTGCCTTTCAAGTGTTTTAGTTGTGGCAAGATAGGCCATTATGCTTCAAGGTGTCCAGAAAGAATTTTGAGGAGCAAGAATAGGGAGACCAAAAGTAGTTTGCCTAATAAAAGCTACTATGTTAGAGTGGATGTAGGCATATCTGATGATGAATCTAATTATGAGAATGATGAGGATAATGAATGTTTGTTCATAGCTTTAAGAGATGATACTGTTTCAACTAACTTTGAGAAATGTGTGAAGGAAAAGGCTCCGGAGGTAGGTCTTAATGCTGAAAGCACTTTGATATCTGCTTTTCATACTACACAGGAAAAGAACCTTTGGGTCATTGATAGTGGATGCTCAAATCATATGACTAGTGATAAAAGTAATTTTGTTAAACTTGAAAAATATGATGGAGGATTAGTCAGATTTGGTGATGATAGAGCTGCTCAGATATGTGGAATAGGCTCAATTAGTTTTGATGGCAAGCATAATACTGATGATGTTCTTTATGTTAATTGGTTTAAAGCATAACCTATTGAGTGTTAGACAAATGTGTAGCAAAGAATACAATCTTGTGTTTCAGGATGGTGGTTGTGAGATCAGAAAAGATTCTGGAACTGTGATAGCTACTGGAAAGAGGATAAATGGAAATGTATATTATCTCAAAGGTGGTGATGGCTATTGCTTCATGACTTAGATCAGTGAAAGCTAGCTATGGCATAGAAGATTGTGTCACATCAATTTTGATATCTTGGTAAGGATAAGTTCAACTCAAGTAGTGAGAGATCTGCCAAAGATTACAAAGCCCATCAATGTTATTTGCAAGGAATGCCAAACTGGAAAGAAAGAAAGAAGAAGTTTCAAAGTCAAGGATAAGTCTTCTACCAGACTATTGGAATTGGTGCATACAGATCTTTGTGGTCCTACCAAGGTAAGGAGTTTTCAAGGTGACATGTATTTCATGCTCTTGATTGATGATTATTCTAGGATGACATGGGTTACTTTTCTTAAAGAAAATTTTGAAGCCCTAGATAAGTTCAAAGCATTCAAAGCCATGGTTGAGAATGAAATGGATATGAAAAATTAAATGTTTAAGGTCTGACAGAGGTGGAGAGTTCAGCTCCAATGAGTTTAACATGTTCTGTGAGAATCATGGAATAAAGAGGCACCTATCTACCCCTAGGACTCTTCAGCAAAATGGAGTGGTTGAAAGAAAGAATAGGTCTATTCAAGAAGCTGCAAGGACAATGATAAAAGAAGCAAACCTACTGGAGGTCTATCGAAGAGAAGTAATTCATACTATTGTTTACATATTGAATAGAGTGCAGTTAAGAGCAAATAGTACAAATACACCTTGTGAGTTATGGTATGGAAGGACTCTGACTGCCAAGTACTTCAGAGTGTTTGGAAGCAAATGTTATATTAGAAGGGATGAAGAAAATCTAGGAAAGTTTGATGCAAGGTCTGATGAAGGTATCTTCCTTGGTTATTCCACTAAAAGCAAAGCTTACCGGTGCTACAAAAAGAGGTCGAGAAGGATTGTTGAGAGTGCAAATTTCAAAGTTGATGAAGATCTACAAAGAAAGTCAGAAGTTGATGGATATAAATCAGATGAGTCATCTTGCAGAGAAGTAGAAAATGCTAATGAAAAAGGAAGTACAAATTGAAGAAGAAGAAGCTCTAGAAAAGACTCCTAAAACTCCCAAGTATGTGTAGAAGCATCATTCTGAAGATCAAATCATTGGTGACAAGAACAAAGGTGTGCTAACAAGAAGGAAATCTATTGAAGAACAAGTAAATCTATGTTTGCTCTCTACAATTGAACCTAAAATAGTGATTGAAACATGCAAGGATGAGTATTGGATCAAGGCTATGGAAGAAGAACTAATGCAGATTGAAAAGAATCAGACTTGGAAACTTGTCCCAAGACCAGCAAACAAGAATGTGATTGGAACTAAGTGGGTATTCTAGAACAAACTGAATGAGAATGGAGAAGTGATAAGAAACAAGGCAAGGCTTGTGTGTAAAGGTTTCTCACAAGCAGAAAAAATAGACTATGAGGAAACTTATGCTCTGGTGGCAAGAATGGAGGCCATTAGGATGTTTTTGGCTTTTGCATTATTATACTTAACTGCTACTAGACCGGATATTATGCATGCATTTTATCTTGTGGCTATATTTCAAGAAGATCCTAGAGAGTGACATGTTGCTGCAGTGAAGAGGACATTCAGATATGTTTTGTGGTAAAAAGGAGGTGTTGATTTTAGTTTGGTTTGAGGGTTTGATGGTTTTAGATCCTCCTTTCACTACAAACATTTAGGGACATATCAATCGAGTTGAATCTCTACTAAGTGAGAGCATCACCTAACAGGTTGGGCTATCACTTGGAATGATGTGATATCTCACTTTAATCCTTAAACATGTAAGAAACCCTAATTATGCAAAATAGTGAATATACTGGTAAATTCAGTTAAAAGCACAGATTAAGGAAAAGGATAGAGATTAATAACTAACCATTTTTCAAAGTTCAAAATTTGGAATATTCGAGGACAATGCCCTAGGTGCCCAAGTCCAAGGCACTATTTTCTTTGTAGAATGTAGAACTCCTTCCGACATTGATAATCATTGTTCCGTCTATTTTTGTCACTTGGAATGTGGAGGACACTGCCTTGGGTGCCCTAGTCTAGTGCAGGCTGATTTTCAGGATGTAGAAGCTCCTTTAGATGCAGAATATCATTGTATCTCTGATTCTTATCTTTGGAACTCCGGAGGACATTGCCCTAAGTGCCCATGTCCCGAAAATGCTCTATTTCACTTCTTTCTTTCAGATCTTGAATCCTTGTCATCTGCAACCTCCCTCTACAACTCCACTCCACAAAACTTAGTACCTGTAACCTGTAATCACAAAGAAGTGTGGTTGGGGGTTGTGGTTTTAGAGGCTTGCCTCAGTCAAGCCTCAAAGAGACATTCAAGTCTTCCGAACATCGTTGTTAGATAAGAGTGTGTATCCCTGCAGGATAGAGGCAAAATCCAAATAATAAATGATAGAAAACACAATAGATGTCACCTTGAAGTGTAGATCTAATGGAAGGAAGATGATCTTTCATGTCATGAGGAGATGGAGTCAAATATGTAACAAAAACATAATACTGCTCTATAACACAATGAAATCCTTGAGTTACTTTAGCATAAGATCACAAGTTCACCATATCCATCTAGTTTGCAAATGAAGTCCTAAACATGCTTATTTATTCAACTACAAACATTCCTACTAAGAATTTCATAATTCAAACTTTAGATGTCAGCAACGAAACCTTTTAATGGTCATATAACCGACATTCAAATTTAGGACCTGACCTAAAATAGGGTAGGACTAGGGTGCAGGTGCCCAAGTCCTGGGCCCCTTTTTCAAGGCAGGATCTAGCTCAATAAGGTCCCCTTAGCCCCATTTGACATGGGTTTTTAGGGATTCTTCATTGGGAGTTAAAATGAACATGCAAGATGCAAAACAAGGGACCCGAGAGCTAAACTTAGGAGGTAAAAGTCCTAGGGAGACATTTAACGACATAACAAGATATTTAAAGGGCACTCCGAATCAAGGCTTGTGGTATCCAAAGGATAATGACTTTGCTCTAAGTGCTTACACAGATGTAGATTGGATTGGTTGTGTAGATGACAGTGAAAGTATAAGTGGTGGTGCATTCCTTCTTGGAGGTAGAGTGGTGTCTTGGTTAAGTAAGAAGTAGGATTCAGTATCTATGTCTAATGTAGAGGCAGAATACATTGTTGCAACATCTTGCTACACACAGGTGTTGTTTATGAGGCAAACCTTGAAGGATATTAGAGTGGTATATGATGAACCTATTCCTATCTTCTGTGATAATACAAGCACTATTAACATTTCAAAGAATCTAGTGATACATTCAAGGACAACATATATCAATCTAGTATCACTCTCTAAGAGAGAAAGTTTCTGAGAATGAAGTGAAGGTTGAGTATGTGCCTACAAAGGATCAGGTTGCTGATATATTCACCAAGGCTCTTCCTAAGGATACATTTGAGTATCTTTGGGAGAGGTTAGGGGTCGTTACCCCTCCTTCTCTAAACTAGATGCATAAGGAGATGCATCAATCCAGTGGAGTTCAAGTTTCATTCCTTATTATGGACTGATGTTGGAGGCTACCTCTCAGGGGGAGTAGGTTCTAATGTTGCTCACTTCTAAGGGGAGCATGCAGAGTAGTAAAAGAAATGACATTGCAAAGTAGTAGTAAGCAGGTACAAGGTTGAGCAGTTGTCTAAAAGTATGATTGAAAGAGAGATGTGTAGCCCTTTTCCATTGATGTCAAAGGGGGAGAGAGCAATGTGAAAATAAAAGTTAGTGGTCAGGGAGAGAGAGTAAGAGTTGTAAGAGAAAGAAAGAAAGGGGGAGAGTAAGAAAGAAAAGAAGTTTGGTGCAAAGTTGTGTTTTGATGGTTTTTCACATTATGTGTTGCCATCAATAACAAAGGGGGAGATTGTTATGTGTAATCGATGTTGTTATTGATGTCAACAAGCTTGTGTTTCATTGGTGTCAACTGTGTCACTTGTGTGAGTTGCTTATGGTGCAAGAATATGAGTAGTTAGTGTTGAGTGGATACTGTCTATAAGATGAGGTTGTTGCAATGATGTGAGCTATTTGGTCAAGTTGCTTTATTGAAGATGATGTGGTTGCCTTGAAGAGATGTTGAAGTTGTTAGGAATATGTCTATGTTGGTTAGTTTCCAAGGGAAAGTGCAAAAAGATGGGGGGCCAAAAAGGGGTCTTAAGTGGCCACTTTTTTTTTTCCTGAAATCAAGAAATACTGACCTTCGATGAGAAATTGAACATAGTTACACTCAAAATTTGAAGATGCAAAAAAAACAATGTTCGTAGTGCTCTGAGTCTACTTTCTAAAATACTAATTTAAAAAAAAAATGGTATAGACTAATGGGTTCAAAAAATGGAACCACAGAAATTGGTGTTGTTTCTGTCAAAAAAACATAACATAGCGTGTTTTGTGGCTCCCTCAAAAGGTTAACTTTTTTTTGGTATTTTTAAAATTGCTTCAGTGAGAAATTAGCTAATAGCATGTAGTTTATGCCCATTTTTTCTGTTATTTTTTAATAAATATTTGATTTTTTACTAATTTTCAAAGTGGACACGTCCTAAAAAATAGAATTTTGGTCGTGCTATCCCTGTAAATTTTGAAAACTAATTGAATTTTTTTTAAAAAAATGTGTAGAATGGAATCTAGTTTATAAAAATGTAACTTTTTTGAAATTTCAATGAACGGTTAATTTATAATAAAAAAACCAAACATTGGTTTTTGCCCAAAACGGACACACAAACAAAAGAAATTAAAGATGAAAGGCTTAACATTGTCAAAATGTGAAAAAAATTACATCGTTAAATAGCTAAGAGAAAGCCTAACATTACCCTAGTGTTTAATTTGTTCAACCTTGAAACACGTGCAAATTTGAGGGTTATCACCAACAAAATTATGTGAAAACCTGTAGAATATGCAAAAACACATCTTTGGACATTGAGAAGGCACTCCAAGCCTTTGGCTTGGAAATCCAAAGCAAATCCCAAGCATAAGGCTTGGTATTCCCAAAGCAAAATATATCATGAGGGCATTATAACATGCTCGCGTTATGTTTTGCATTTTTTTTTGGCAAGTTTGCCCGATGTTTGCCCAGTTCGACATAACGTGAGCGCATTATAACACACTTGTGTTTTGTCTCCCTTTGAATGATTTATGTTCAAGTTTCTTAAGTATGTTTGATGTATGTATATATGTATATATGTATGCTTGTAGGTATGTATGTATGGTTGTATGTATGTATATACATGTATGCATGCTTATATGTATGTATATATGTATGCATGTTTGTATGTATGTATGTACATGTATGTATGTATGCTTGTATGTATGTATGTAAGGGTTTTGGGTTTAGGGTATATAAGGACCTGAGCCCGTATAGTTTTTAAGGTTGAGGGTTGAGTTTTTTTGGGTTTAGAGTTGAGGGTTGAGGGATTAGGGCTTAAGTAATAGGTAGAGGGTAGAGGGTTGAGGGTTGAGGATTACAGTTGAGGGATAATATTCAGCTTGTTGAGTGTATAAGATTAAGTGTGTAAGGAATGGAGATTAGGGTTTAGGATATTGGGTTTAGGGTTTACGATATGGATTGAGGGTATATAAGGCATAGGGTGACTTGGGTTGAGAGTGTATGGTTTAGGTTTTAAGTATAGGGTTGAGGCACAATATTCAGGGTTTAGGGTATAAGGGTGAGGTTATAGGGTATAGGGATGAGGGTTTGTGGGTGTAGGCTTCAGGGTTTAAGGTATAGGGTTAAGGATTGAGGGTATAGGGTAGAGGGTTATAGGTTTGAGGGTATAGGGTATAAGGTAGAGGTTTGGAGGTTGAGGGTTTAGGGAATAAGTATAGGGTTGAGGGTATAGGGTATAAGGTAGAGGTTTGAAGGTTGAGGGATACTGTTCAAGGTTGAGTGTCCAAGGTTAAGTGTATAAGGTATAGGGTTTAAGGGTATCTAGGGGTTGAGAGTTTAGGGTTTAAGGTTTGAGGGATTAAGGGTTTAAGGGCTGAGGGATTGGGGTTTAAGGCAAAATGTCAAGGGTAGAGGGATTAGGGATAGGGTTTAGGGTCGAAGGTTCAAGGATTAAGGGTTGAGGCTTTAAGGTTGAGGGTTAAGGGATTAGGGTTTAAGGTATAGTGTTGAGGGTAGAGGGTTTAGGGATAAGGTTTAAGGGTTGAGGCTTTAGGGATAGGGTTTAGGGTTAAGGGTGAAGGGATTAGGGTTTAAGGTATAGTTTTAAGGGTTGAGGGTTTAGGGATAGGATATAGGATTTAAGGTTTAAGGGTTGAGGCTTTAGGATAAGGTTTAGGGTTAAGTGAGAGACTTAGATGGCTAAGGATAGATGGAGAGACAGACAAGGAGTGACTGAGAGACGTAGAGAGGGTAGAGGTAGAGAGGTGAGAGGGAGACAAACGTGAGAGATCGAGAGGTGAGGGGAGATATATAATAAAATGAGAGAGTGAGGTTGACAACTTGAGGGAAAGATGGGTAAGGAGGAGGGAGAGAGGTGGAGAGGAAGGGAAATATCTAGAGAGTCATGAGAGATATACAAGTGAGAGACCTACAACCTAGGGAGAGGGGTGAGAGATAGGGGAGAGATGGGGGTGAGGTGGATAGGGGAGGAGAGGGGTGGATAAGGGTTGAGGGTTTAAGGGTTTAAGGGTCAAGGGTTTGGGGTTTAAGGGTTGAGGGTTTAAGGATTGAGGTATTAAGGGTTTAAGGGTTGAGGGATTAGGGTTTAGGGTTGAGGGATTAGGGTTTAAGGTATAGTGTTGAGGGTTGAGGGATTAGGGATAGGGTTTAGAATTTAAGGTTTAAGTGTTGAGGGTTGATGATTTAGGGATAGGGTTTAGGGTTTAGGGATAAGGGATTACAATTTTAGGTATAGTGTTGAGGGTTAAGGGTTTAGGGATAGGGTTTAGGATTTAAGGTTTAAGGGTTGAGGGTTGAGGCTTTAGGGATAAGTGAGAGACCTAGATGGCTAAGGGTTGAGATATAGGAGAGAGATAAGATGAGGAAGATAGGGGAGGAGAGGGGTGGATAAGGTTTGATGGTTTAAAGCTTTAGGGTTGAGGGATTAGGGTTTAAGGTATAGTGTTGAGGGTTGAGGGTTTAGGGGTAGGGTTTAGGATTTATAGTTTAAGGGTTGAGGGTTGAGGCTTTAGGGATAGGGTTTAGGGTTTAGGGACAAGGGATTAGGGTTTAAGGTATAGTGTCTAGGGTTGAGGGTTTAGGAATAGGGTTTAGGGTTTAAGGTCTAAGGGGCGAGGGTTGAGGCTTTAGGGATAGGGTTTAGGGTTTAGGGATAAGGGATTACGGTTTAAGGTATAGTGTTGAGGTTTGAGGGATGGGGTTTAGGATTTAAGGTTTAAGGGTTGAGGATTGAGGCTTTAGGGATAAGGGTTTAGGATTAGGGATAAGGGATTAGGGTTTAAGGTGTAGTGTCAAGGGTTGAGGGTTTAGGAATAGGGTTTAGGATTTAAGGTCTAAGGGTCAAGGGTTGAGGCTTTAGGGATAGGGTTTAGGGTTTAGGGATATGGGATTAGGGTTTGTTAGTACTCATTTATGTTTAGGGTTTTAAGCTTGAGCATTTGCAGATTTTCCCATTCAAACCCTAAAATTTCTGAGTCTTGGGGTCTTGCATTGTCTTTTCTATTCTGATGAGGACCTTTTGTGGTGAGACCCTGGTTATTAAGTCCCAGCCCCCATGTAATATTTTGCCACCTTTTCCCGTCGCACATGAGAAAATGTTAAGTTTTTGTATATGCAAGTGCAAATGTATGTTGGGTTGCTTGTGAAATTTCAATCAGCTTCCAAAAATAGTGAAAAACTGAGTTATATGCATTTCTGAATGCATATCGAGTTGCATATACAAAAGGGGAATCTTTCGCAGATTCCTGGGGATATTCTACAATTGTATGCATTTTCGCATGCATACCAGGTTCAAAGGGATGCATGTACATTGGGGGAATCTTTCGCAAGATTCTTGGAATATTCTCTACATGTATATCAGGTTTTCTTATACAAGTTTTGTTGTATGTCCTAGCATACAAAGGTTATACACAAGAGAAAAATATGCAATGGCAGAATATACATTGAAGATTCCTTGAAGATGTCGTTGTTGTATCAAGCAGGTGAGATGTATGTTTGTTTTGTTTTGTTGTATGTTTGACATACAATGCCAAGTATACATTGCAGATTTCAAAAGGAGTTCAAAACAAGGTTAAAGGCAGGTCGGGTCCGCAAGTATATGCAGGAGGGAATGAATGTATGTCTGACATACATTGAGTTTATACAAAGGCAGAAGATGCAATTGGTGGGGCCCGCCGTAGTTTTATACAAACAGGTTTGTACATGTTCAATATACAAGGGAAGAATGTATATGGAATATTCTGAAAAGATTCCCTACTTGTATGTTTGTGTTTGTATATTCAGCATACAAACAAAATATACATTCGAAAATGCAAAGGATAAAGTGCGAGCTGGACCCGATAGCTTTTCAATTTTGTTCTATAGGTCCCAGAGGTCCGCAACTTGCATATATGTATGCTTGTATGTCATAGATATACAATGAAGAAATATGCATTTCGGAACCAAAGGAGAAGTCAGATGCGGCGGATAAATTTTTGAGATCCGCCTTGTATGTATGAGGCGTTTGTATATGCAGTTATACATTAGGACATGCAAGCAAAAGGACATACAACCTGGACGTGATGGAGAAATAAAATGCAACGAATAATAATTTGAGGTCCGTGGGTTGTATAAGGTGCTTGTATATGCTGATACACAAGCCGATATGCAGTGGAAGGATACAAGTTGGATTTGAACCGATTCTCAAATTGCTTTTATAAAATTTGATGTCCGACTTGTATATAAGGTACTTGTATATGCTCTTGCATGTACAAGGCGATAATTGCAAAATGGGGAAGGCGAAAAGTCAGCAATAGGAACATGGAGTGCCTGTATGGCACGTAATCATTGGCTGGCAATTCTTCACGCATGTTTTGGAACTGTTGATCTTAGTGAGGGATTTCAGATCAACGGTCAGGTTTTGAACCTTCGGCGATGGTTTTTTCCTTGTGTCTGCGTTTATTTTTTTAGCGAGAAAACTCTATGGGTCCGCTACTGCATTCCAGGAAGGGGCTACGGGTAGTTGAAGCATTAATGGTGGAGTTGCAGCGATATGGGTCGGTGATGGACGGGCCAACTACTTGATTTTATGAGGATGATCTTTAGACGATGGTGCAAATCCCGAGCCTACCTGCCCTCGCCTCTGTTTTTCCCCAGCTGCATTCATTATTTTGAGCGCCATTTCTGGTGTAGTGTATCTGGCGGGAATTTTGACCTTGTCATGTAATTAATTTTGCTGGGTACATAGTCTTGGTATAAAAAACAAAACTATGTTACTCATTGTGGTTGTTGAAAACTGGACAACTTTTTGGTGCTGTAATCGGATACAATCTTATTGGTGGCTCCGTTTTGGGTACTTTATGAGTTTATGAGTTATATGTTGAATGTATTATATACAAAATTTTTTAGTTTCATGTTGATTTAAATGAGTAATGCTTTATAGCATGTATTTTGTTATTTGTCTCCAAGTTGAATGTGTTCTTCTTCTGAATCCGAATATCTAAGGGGTATTAGTGATTCTAGAATATGGGTTTGCTATATTGAATGCTTTAATCTTTTACTTCTGCTCAAGGAGTAGATTAAATGTTCTGGGTTAAGTGTTGAGAACAATATATTGCAACAAGGATATTTGTAAGCAGAAATAACTGAATACTCTGTCTTGGACACTGTCTGTAAGGTAGACATTGCATAATCCCCTTGAAATCTGATTATTGTTTTAGGTCTATGATAAACATTCACATATATATAGCTATTGACTCCGAGCCCTAGATAGGCACTGATCTGGTCTTGTATTTTGGTTGCAACCCAAAGTCTCAGTTTTGCATCCAAACATAAAATCAAACTTAAACTTTAAATCAAACCATTAGGACATTAGAAGTAGTTTAGGACCAAAATCCTTTGTCTACAAATGAATATAGGCCCAAAGCTAGCCCCTTTGTACTTATTTCACAGTTTTGGTCTGCGTAATAGAGGATTAATCTGCTTTGTGTCAACATCCCAGTCTTTTCAAAGTTATATTTCATGGATGTTGAGTAGGGAATACCCCCCTTGGTTCTGCAGAGCCTAAAGAAGAAGAAGAGATATTTATAGAGTATATCTCTTGTACTGTTGGCCCCTGGCCCGGTGATCCTGTTGATCAATGATGGCTACCTTGTAGGGATAATTGGGAATAAGCATCCAGTCTGGGAAAATAACCAACAGATTTTGGTGACTCTGCTGGGGAATTTGTGAAAGAACCCTGATTTTAAAAGAAAATAATTCCTAGTTATAGGTGGTGACTCTGAACCAATCTCCCAACCGGTAAAGTAAAAATTTGTATGCTAGGGAGAAGATCCCTGCGTAATTCTCTGTCTGTAGAATTACCCAGAAAAATGATGTACAGAAAAAAGGGGACTGCTCAAGCCAATCAGGAGGGTTCTCCCAGAAGTGATAATGTTCAAGACAATCCAGGATCTTCAGAGCGGACAATACCCTATTTTTCAAAAACTGAAGCTGAAATCTAGAATGTATATGAAAGATAGCAAGGTAGTGGATTAAGAATGAGATCAGAGGTGTTTCAAGAACGCCCTTTCCATGATTCCCCTGATAGATTTGAAGAAGTTGAATCCCCAAGGGATGATAATGATGATCAGAATATAATGAAACCTTCCTCTTCTATGCCGAGAGAGGAGGAATTAGCTAAAGAAATTAAGAGCTTAAGAGCAGAATTAGAATATTTGCAAGCAGTAAAAATTAGAGATGACATGAGACAGAAAGTGCAAGCTTTGAGAGTTGCTTAGAATGATTCAATTCCTACCCTTGAAAATGCAAACATGCAGAGAAATCAACAAAGAAATGAAGTCCAGGATCAGCATAATGATCAAAGACAGAATGCAAACAACGCCAGAGTACCATTAAATAATGTAAGAAATTAGAATGCAAATAGAAATGTAAATATTAATCAGTTGGGTAGACAGCCGATGCAACTGGACAGATTTCGACAGCTTGTTTTTGATGGCATCCCCGGTTACCCTAATCCTATTGACAAACATGTGAGGCTGCAAGTGCCAAAGTTTTCAAGAAACAATACTATGTCAAGAGAAGACCACTTAAAAGCTTTTCAGAATATCATGGACAACTTTGAGGTTGAGCATGAGGATGTTTTTATGAAATTGTTTATGCAATCCTTAGTTGATGAGGCCAGAGAATGGTACAAAGGTTTGCCTGACAGAAGTGTTTCATCATGGGAGGACTTCAGGAGAATATTCAAAGAACAGTATGGTGACAAAACTGATCCTAGTTTCTTCATTAATGAATTCACTAGCATTACCAAAGGATCAAATGAACAAGTTGCTGATTTCAATGCTAGATTCATGAAGGTATTGAACAAATTGCCACATCACCTGAGGCCTAATGAACCTATGTTCATAGTCTTGTACATAAATGATTTTGATGCCAAAACAGCTTATGGATTAAGAGATAAGGGTCCTCACAGCCTCAGAGATGCTTTCAAAATTGCAACAAATATTGAAAATAATAGAAAAGCGTCTGGTAAGACAAACAAAAGAGATGATGTAAAAATTCTGCAAAATCCAAATACCAAATCTCAGAGTGTTCAAGGCAATGCATCTACTTCTGAAGATAAATTAGATAGGTTGACAACCATTGTCAAGGACCTGAGTTATAGAATGACTAAAAATGAAAAAGGGATAGGTCCTGATAGGTAGGTTTACCAAAGGTAAGAAAGAAGACCTTCATTACATGATATGCCATACAATACTAATTGGCATAATGGTAAACCTATTCTCCCAAATAAGAACACAAGTCAAAGGACTCAAAATGTTAAGGAACCTCCTGACCCTTTGAAGAAGACTGTTAATATTGTTAATGGCACCCCATGGTGCATCATATGTCAAATGCCTCACTCACAGTCACAATGCCTGATTGCTCAGTCTTTATACAACAATGTTATTGCCTGCGATGAGTGCAATGAGCCGCATTGCATGGAAGATGATGATGTAAATATGTTGTCTACAAATAGGGAGTGTCCCTTTCATGATGCTGATGCAAGTGCAAATGATGAGATTCAGGCCTATCAGCAGTTTCCCTATGATGAAGATGAGGAAGATAACTATGCCTATGCTCAGGATTCACACAATTTTTTGAATAACTTGAGGAGGCCTTCTGATGAAGAAATTAGAGCCTTCATAGCTGTAGCAGTAGCTCAAGTCAAAAGCAATTACAATCTCAGGGGTAAAGCTCATGTAAGTAACTCACACCAACCCAAAAATACTTTTGTAAGCCAGCCAGTGCACAATCATAAAGGGGCTGAAACACAAAGGAAGCAATGGAGCAATAATAAGCAAAACTTTAAGCAAAAAACTGGTCATGATTTTCAAGAACTAGAAAATAGAATTCCCTTGGCTGAGGATCAAAGCAAAAAAATTTAGATTAAGAATGACAGTCAGGGGGCCATAAAAAACAAAGTTGGATCATCTCAGGATAAAAGTGAAACTGTAGATCAGGCTACAACTGTCATACAAAATTATGTTCCATTTGACATAACCCAGGTCTTGTCCCAGGTAAAAGTCTCTGTTCTATTGATGGAGCTGATGAAAATTGAAGAATACAAAAATAAAACATTGTCCCTGATTTTAGGAATACCTGTCAAGCTAATCAAAATATTGAGACTCAGGGTAGAAAACAAATTATGTGTATTAATGAGGATGAGACCCCTGAAGTTTATTTGGGGGTGACCATGACAAAATGCCCTTCACAGGTTGAGCCATTCTATGTCTCCCTTGTTATGAATGGAAAAGTGATTAAGAATTATATGCTTGACTCAGGAGCATCAACGAATGTCATGCCTTTGGCTATCATGCAACAAGCTGGGTTAAAAATAGATAAGACATGTGGGAAATGCTATGCCATGGATGCTAGGGAAATACCTGTCATTGGAATCATGAAAGATGTAGATTTCAGACTGGCAGCATATCTAGAAAAGACCTACAAAATGAACAAAAACAGTTGTTGATATCAAGCCACAATATGGCATGTTGTTGTCAAGAAGATGGGAGTATGCAATTAGATTTATCATATGCCATGATCCTGATGAATGGTATGGATGTCAAACTGATCAGAGAGGAAAGGTCATCAAAAATAGTTGAGGATCAAGAGTCAAGGGAGCATATATGTTTTGTGGACACTGACTGTGAATAATTTAGAGTTATCTCAGATGTTAAAGAAAGTGAAGGGGGAGATATTTTCATTCAAGAATTGGATCAACAGGGTCTATGGACCATGTACTTTGATGGAGCTTGTTCAAAGGAAGGCTCTGGTGCTGGCATTGTATTTCTGTCTCCAACTGGTAAGCTTTTAAAATTTTCATTCTTGCTAAAGTTTGCCTGTACAAATAATATTGCAGAGTATGAGGCTCTGTTGTTAGGATTGAATGTAGCTTTGAAGCATGGGATCAAGATGCTCAAAGTATTTGGGGATTCAGAGTTAGTTGTTTCCCAAGTTAGAGATAAGTATGCATCAAAAAATAAGAGATTAAAATAATATAAGCATGTTGTTTGGGATACAATTGAATTGTTTGATGCTTTTTCAATAAACTAGATTGAGAGATCAAAAAATGTCAGGGAAGATTTTTTAGCTAATGTAGCCATAAGGCCAGATGATGTTACTCTATCAGATGTTACAAATGTTGAGGTCCAGCTTAGACCTGCAGTGCCAGATAATATATACAACTGACAAGTGTTTGATGATGACAAGGATTTATTGAGATTTCTACATTGCATTGATGAATATGAGAACTAAGAAATAGATTTTCAGAACTTTGTAGAAGTTGTAGATGGGAAAGAAACTCTCTTAGGGAAGGAGGTAATTCAACTCAAGACAAATAAAATCCCTAGAGGGCTGGTCGCTTTAGAGAGAGCTTTTGACAATAGGGACCAATTAGTTACAAAGGCATCTCCAACAAACAAGAATGATTTAGAAGAGATAAACTTGGGGACATCTCATGCCCCCAAGAAGGTATATATTGGCAAGCAGCTCAAGCCACATATCAGGACTATGCTGATTGCACTACTGAAAAAATATAAGCATGGCTTTGCCTGGTCATATGAGGACCTGAAAGCTTATAGAGAGGATTTATTCCAGCATGAAATCGCTTTGAAGCCTGGAGCTAAACCATTTAGAGAAAAACAAAGGCCTATCAACCCAACTTTAGATCCAAAAATGCAAGAAGAACTTATAAAGCTTAGGGAGGCTGGAATAATTATGCCCATCAGACACTCAACTTGGGTGTCTAACCTTGTTCGAGTCAGAAAGAAAACTGGTGACATAAGATTATGTGTGGATTTTAGAAATCTCAATGTATCTTCTTTGAAGGACAATTATCCATTGCCAAACATGGAAGCTATGTTGTAGAAGGTGACTGGCTGTGAACTTTTATCTATGATGGATGGATTTTCAGGGTACAATCAAGTGAAAGTAAAAGAATCTGAACAGTTCAAAACTGCCTTCACTACTCCATGGGGAACCTAGGTATATGTGAGGATGCCATTTGGACTAACAAATGCAGGTGCCACATTTCAAAGGGCAATGGATGTTGCTTTTGCAGGATTGATTGATTCAACCTTGGTTGTATATCAAGATGATTTAACTGCTTTTTCAAAAAAGGAGGAGCAACACTGTATGCACTTGGAGCAGATTTTTATTAGAGCATTAGAGTATGGCATCTCACTCAACCCAAAGAAATGTGCTTTTGGGGTTGTGGAAGGAAAACTGCTGGGACACATTGTTTTCAAAGATGGAGTCAGGATTGATCCCGAAAGGGTGGCTGCAATTGACAAAATTCAGATCCCTAGAACAGTGAAAGGTGTTCAGTCCTTCTTTGGACAAATTAATTTTGTTAGAAGATTTGTGCCTAACTTTGCAGAGACCACAAAAGATATCTCTAAAATGTTGAAGAAGGGTGTAACTATCAGATGGGAAGATGAAGCGACTAAATCATTTCAGAGTATAAAAGAGGCTATAAAGATGGCTCCTGTGTTAAAATCTCTTGATTTTTCTAAGCCATTTCAGTTATTCTCATTTGCTTCTTTCCATACTATTGCTGCATGTTTATTGCAGAAAAATGCAGAAGGTTTTGAACAACCTATAGCTTTCTTTAGCAGGTCATTGCAGGCTACTGAATTAAAGTATGACATCATGGCAAAACAGGCATATGCACTGGTTAGAGCAGTTAAAAGCTTCAAACCATATTTGGTAGGCTCTCGGATAGTTGCATATGTGCCTCATGTAGCAGTCAAAGATATATTTACTCAACAGGAGGTAACTGGAAGGAGATGCAGATGGATAAATAAATTACAGGAATTCAACATTTACAGATCACTAAACTGGTAAAAGGACAAGGTTTGGCAAAACTGATGACACAGTCAAATTTAGAGGCATGCCAAGTGAATGTGGTGCATAATGAAGTTATAAATATGTCACAATTCGAGTGGTACAAGGACATTGTATATTATTTGCAAAATCTAAACTATCCTACCCACCTCAGTGATAATCAGATAAGGACCTTGAAGCTACATGCTATTAAATACATCATTGTTCAAGGAGAGTTGTATTTGAAAAATCCTGATGGTGTATTACTTAGATGTGTGAATGAGGATCAGGCTAGGGATATTATAAGTGACATGCATAATGGAGAGTGTGGTGGGCACTATGCTACCCAGACAACAGCCCACAAAATTCTTAAAGCAGGCTATTGGTGGCCAACTCTCTTCTCGGACGCACACAAAATGGTAAGAAAGTGTGAGTCTTGTCAAAGGTTCTCAGCAAAGCTAAGATATCAAGGTGCATTACCCCTTAGGACTATAACTGTAGAAGCTCCATTTCAGCAATGGGGGATTGATTTTATAGGGGAAATCTCAGAAAATCAAGTGGAGGGAATAGTTGGATTCTGGTTGCCACTGATTACTTCACTAAATGGATTGAGGCCATTTCAACTAAAAAAGCTACAAGCAAAGTGGTGATGGATTTTATTCTAGAGAACATTATTATCAAATTTGGAGTTCCAGCCAAATTGGTCACAGATAATGCTATGTGCTTCAGGTCTGGTGAGTTTATTGATTTTTGCAGCAATTATAGAATTGATTTGTCTCATACATCACCATATCATCCACAAGGGAATGGTCAGGCAAAGTCAAGCAACAAAAGTCTCATGAAGATCATCAAAAGGATGATAGATAAAAACAAGAGGTATTAGGATTCAAAGCTAAAGTTGGCATTATGGGTTGACAGGGTGACAGTAAAAAGAGCAACTAGAATGTCACCTTATGAATTAGTATATGGTGCAGCAGCTAGATTGCCTGTAAACAATCTCCTACCAGTCTATAAATTCATCCAAGGGAACAATGAGGAGATTGGAGACCCAATGACTGAAAGGATAAATCAGTTGGTTGCACTAGATGAAATAAGAAGGGAAGCACATAAGACAAACATCAAGACACAACAAAAGGTGAAATATTTGTTTAATAGAAGGGCTACAGAGAGAAGGTTTCAGATAGGTGATCTGGTCCTTATGTGGAAAGCAAAGAGCCAGGATAAGGGCAAACACGGTAAATTTGAACCCTTATGGACTGGCCCATACCGAATTAGCACTGTTCATGGAGATGATTCTTATTTTCTCCAGGCCCTCAATGGTGAACTACTGGAATTGCCTATGCACGGTAAATTCCTTAAAGCTTTTTTCTCATAAATGAGTACCTTATGTGCACACTGTAAACTAAGTGTAAATATTTTGTACATGCCTTATATAGTCAGTTGTCGTTTAAGTTTTGGGTTTTGTCTAGTCTGCCCCAGAGTATTCTAGTCCTCGCTGCAGTCTTGCACCTACACGTCCCCAATCGGAGCCTGTGTTAGTACTCATTTATGTTTAGGGTTTTAAGCTTGAGCATTTGCAGATTTTCCCATTCAAACCCTGAAATTTCTGAGTCTTGGGGTCTTGCATTGTCTTTTCTATTCTGATGAGGACCTTCTGTGGTGAGTCCCTGGTTATTAAGTCCCATCCCCCATGTAATATTTTGCCGCCTTTTCCCGTCACACATGAGAAAATGTTAAATTTTTGTATGTGCAAGTGCAAATGTATGTTGGGTTGCTTGTGAAATTTCAATCGGCTTCCAAAAATAGTGAAAAATAGAGTTATATGCATTTCTGAATGCATATCGAGTTGCATATACAAAAGGGGAATCTTTCACAGATTCCTGGGGATATTCTACAGTTGTATGCATTTCTGCATGCATACCAGGTTCAAAGGGATGTATGTACATTGGGGGAATCTTCCGCAAGATCCCTGGAATATTCTCTGCATGTATATCGGGTTTTCTTGTACAAGTTTTGTTGTATGTCCCAGCATACAAAGGTTATACACAAGAGAAAAATATGCAATGGCGGAATATACATTAAAGATTCCTTGAAGATGTCACCATTGTATCAAGCAAGTGAGATGTATGTTTGTTTTGTTTTGTTGTATGTTTGACATACAACGCCAAGTATACATTGCAGATTTCAAAAGGAGTTCAAAAAAGGGTTAAAGGCAGGTCAGGTCTGCAAGTATATGCAGGAGGGAATGAATGTATGTCCGACATACATTGGGTTTATACAAAGGCAGAAGATGCAATTGGTGGGGCCCGCCGCAGTTTTATACAAACAGGTTTGTACATGTTCAATATACAAGGGAAGAATGTATATGGAATATTCTGAAAAGATTCCTTGCTTGTATGTTTGTGTTTGTATATTCAGCATACAAACAAAATATACATTCGAAAATGCAAAGGATAAAGTGCAAGGTGGACCCGATAGCTTTTCAATTTTGTTCTATAGGTCCCAGAAGTCCGCGGCTTGCATATATGTATGTTTGTATGTCACGGATATACAATGAAGAAATATGCATTTCGGACCCGAAGGAGAAGTCAGATGCGGCGGATAAATTTTTGAGATCCGCCTTGTATGTATGACGCGTTTGTATATGCAGTTATACATTAGGACATGCAAGCAAAAGGACATACAACCTAGACACGATGGAGAAATAAAATGCAGCGAATAATAATTTGAGGTTCGTGGGTTGTATAAGGCGCTTGTATATGCTGATATACAAGTCGATATGCAGTGGAAGGGATACAAGTCAGATTTGAACCGATTCTCAAATTGCTTTTATAAAATTTGATGTCCGACTTGTATATAAGGTACTTGTATATGCTCTTGCATGTACAAGGCGATAATTACAAAATGGGGAAGGCGAAAAGTCAGCGATAGGAACATGGAGTACCTGCGTGGCATGTAATCATTGGCTGGCGATTCTTCACACATGTTTTGGAACCGTTGATCTCAGTGAGGGATTTCAGATCAATGGTCAGGTTTTGAACCTTCGGCGATGGTTTTTTCCTTGTGTCTGCGTTTATTTTTTAGCGGGAAAACTCTACAGGTCCGCTGCTGCATTCCAGGAAGGGGCTGCAGGTAGTTGAAGCATTAATGGCGGAGTTGCAGCGGTATGGGTCGGTGATGGACGAGCCAACTACTTGATTTTATGAGGATGATCTTTAGATGGCGGTGTAGATCTCGAGCCTACCTGCCCTCGCCTCTATTTTTCCCCGGATGCATTCATTATTTTGAGTGCCATTTCTGGTGCAGTGTATTTGGCGGGAATTTTGACCTTGTCATGTAATTAATTTTGCTGGGTACACAGTCTTGGTATAAAAAGCAAAATTGTGTTACTCATTGTGGTTGTTGAAAACTGGACAACTTTTTGGTACTGTAATCAGATACAATCTTATTGGTGGCTCCGTTTTGGGTACTTTATGAGTTTATGAGTTGTATGTTGAATGTATTATATACAAAATTTTTTAGTTTCATGTTGATTTAAATGAGTAATGCTTTATAGCATGTATTTTGTTATTTGTCTCCAAGTTGAATGTGTTCTTCTTCTGAATCCGAATATCTAAGGGGTATTAGTGATTCTAGAATATGGGTTTGCTATATTGAATGCTTTAATCTTTTACTTCTGCTCAAGGAGTAGATTAAATGTTCTGGGTTAAGTGTTGAGAACAATATATTGCAACAAGGATATTTGTAAGCAGAAATAACTGAATACTTTGTCTTGGGCACTGTCTGTAAGGCAGACATTGCATAATCCCCTTGAAATCTGATTATTGTTTTAGGTCTATGATAAACATTCACATATATATATCTATTGACTCCGAGCCCTAGATAGGCATTGATCTGGTCTTGCATTTTGGTTGCAACCCAAAGTCTCAGTTTTGCATCCAAACATAAAATCAAACTTAAACTTTAAATCAAACCATTAGGACATTAGAAGTAGTTTTAGGACCAAAATCCTCTGTCTACAACTGAATATAGGCCCAAAGCTAGCCCCTTTGTACTTATTTCACAGTTTTGGTCTGCGTAATAGAGGATTAATCTGCTTTGTGTCAACATCCCAGTCTTTTCAAAGTTATATTTCATGGATGTTGAGTAGGGAATACCCCCCTTGGTTCTGCAGAGCCTAAAGAAGAAGAGGAGATATTTATAGCGTCTATCTCCTGTACTGTTGGCCCCTAGCCCGGTGATCCTGTTGATCAATGATGACTACCTTGTAGGGATAACTGGGAATAAGCATCCAGTCTGGGAAAATACCCAACAGGGTTTAAGGTATAGTGTTGAGGGTTGAGGTTTGAGGCATAGGGTTTATGATTTATGGTTTAAGGGTTGAGGGTTGAGGGTTGAGGGTTGAGGCATAGGGTTTATGATTTAAGGTTTAAGGGTTGAGGCTTGAGGGTTTAGGGATAGTGTTTAGGCTTTAGGGATAAGGGATTAGGGTTTAGGGTATAGTGTTGAGGGTTGAGGGTTTAGGGATAGGGTTTAGGATTTAAGGTTTAAGGACCTTGAGGGTTGAGGCTTTAGGGATAGGGTTTAGGGTTTAGGGATTAGGGTTTGAGGTATAGTGTTGAGGGTTTAGGGATAGGGTTAGGATTTATGGATAAGGGATTAGGGTTGAGGGTTGAGGGTTGAGGGATAGGGTTTAGGGATAAGGGATTAGGGTTTAGAGTTAAGGGAGAGACAAAAGAAATACATGAGAGAGTGAATAAAATAGAGTTTTGTATAGCAAGCCATAACGCGAGCACGTTATAACGTGAACACATTGTGTCTTGCTATTGAAATGGTAAAAAGGCCAGGATACTCATGATCCAAGCCCACATGCTTTGTTTTATTCTGGTTATGTGCATGTTCTGACAAAAAAAAACTTTTTCATGCTATTGGGAAGTGCACATGCACATTTTTCACATTCTACCACCTTTGCATGAACTTTCCACGACCTTTTTCTTGTTTGCCAACTTAAGGAGGAAATAACATAGTTTTCACATCAAATTTGATATAGATCAATTCAAGTTTCAATTTTAGTAGTGTTGCAATGTTAACTATGATTGAATTGTAGGAATTTAACATTATACATTGGTTAATTGTATTGTTGTTAGTAATTCTATTTGAGTGTTATTCAATTGAACATTGAAAAGGAAGCAAGTGGTGAAAAACTAAAATTGTTAAGGAGTTTGATGCAAGAAAAAAAGACTACATAATTGGGTACTCTCTCCATTCGAATCTCCATTTTTTTAGGTATGTCAAGTCTTTACACATGTTCTAAGTTACATTTTCCTTAATTCTATTTGAATTACTTTATCATGCCTCATTGAATACATGTTTATATCACTTGTATGGTTTATATATTTTGTGTTTATATCATTTGTGTTTATAGTTCATGTGCCTTGTCTATGCTTCCACATTTTGCATACATGTCTAATAGGGAATTTGTAGCCCGAGCTCTGAATTTCTTCCCAAACAACTGTAAATTTCTATTGCTTTGAATTTCTTCTTTATACCTGCAAACCTATAGCTGCTCATGAAAGATATCATCAATCCAAAACATGATTTTATCAAAATGATCAATAGGAACATAGTATCCTAGCTGCAAAACTGAGTTCCTTTATTCAAATTCAAAAAGTAAAAAAAAAGGGATCACAATACACTCCTCTCCAACATAAACTAGTCAAGACAACTATAGAACATCTAATAATGATATGACAACTATTAAACAAACATAGCTACCAACCAAAGAAATAGAAAAACCTAAAAAATTTCCATACAACCAAAACTAAGTTCTTACTTGTGAAGATATTTTCTAATGGTGCTAAACACATACCTTCAAAGTGGCTTGGGAGTACAAACTTGAGAAGCCTTAACCACCATTTCAATAAAGGGATGAGAGTAGCTAGATTTTCCACAAAATCAATTCTAATATATGCTTTAAGTCTCAATGCACTCACCATCCACACCCCTTAGATAGCTTTGACAAACTTTAAGGCAGCTAGAGAGGAGCAATTACAAATTAAAGATTGTTTATTGTTTGACATTACACATTTCCTAAAAGAGTCATGAGGTCTACCTTCATTAGACTTAAGAGAAATTACACCTATCCACCTAATAATAAGCCACAAGCACCACCCCCAAAAACCACTACTCAACTAACCAATTTGAAACCACCATAAAAAAATTTAGTGCCTTAATTTTTAGAAAATATCACACTATACAATTAATGTCAATACTTGCATTACACACCCTAACTTAAAGTGGAAATGAGAAGTTGAGTTGGCATAGGGAAGATTAGTACACTCACCATGATCAACTCTAAGAGCCCCAAAAACATCATAATAGAATTGATTGATAGGGATTGAAAGATAAAAAATGGTCACAATTTGACCATGAATTTGGAAGGGGAATTTATAAGGGCCTTCAAATATGCATAAAATTAATGAGGCATATATCTTAAATGAATATCTATATTCCAACCCAAGAATTGGTTTGATGGTTGCAGGTGCTATATGGGGCTCTTTGTCCACCCAAAATTTTACCATAAAATCTACCACTTAGTTTAGTATGCACTTGCAATGTTGATATCTTATAGACATAAAATTAGCATCAATTTATAGGGCCTTTTATGTAAAGTGCTTTAACCTTGAATTTTAGCAAGAGCCCTTTAAAAGTGAATTGAAAACTCTTCTTTGACTAGCCGAGAACACTTCAATAATGGTAATGGGCTGAAAAATCCTCCACCATGTGATTGAAAACTCTTCTTTGACTACAAGGAAAGTGTGGGAAGTGCTAGAAATGTTGAGGGCAATAGACCTAAAATTTGGAACCATATTCATTTCTTAGGAACTAATATTTGTCTTTTTATCATGCTACAAATAAATTTTCTATCATGCCGAGGAAACGATCAAGGATTAAACCAACACAAGAAGAGAAAGAAGCTAAGAATGCAAAGAAAGCAACAACTATGAGGGGACTTCGTGAGAAGAGGAAATTGGACACGATTGTCAAAGACATGCCAATTGAAGAGGAACCTCAACCATCAACAAGAGCTATGGTATTGGCGGCACAAAGGAAACAAATGCAAAATCTTCATGCTATGAGAGATTTGAATACTGCAATTGGAGACATGTCCTCTACCGCAAATCAAGATGGAGGCACACCATCTACCACATCTCAAGTTGAGAGTACATCATCACTCACATGTGAGGAAGGAGGTACACCATCATTCCCACTTCAACCTCAAGGTATGTCATCTATTCCGTCTCCAATCGAAGGTATGCCATCTAGCTCATCTCATTTAAATATTGATGAAATTCCTAATGTTGAGATGAATTTACCTTTCTTAACACCACCTAGAATTTTGCATAGAAAGCCAAAGTATTTGATTGATATTGATGAGAATATTTTGTAGCCAATAGAAAATAAGATTCCAAAATGCACTTGTAGAAGATATGCTCGTAATATTTGGAGAGTGTTCTTTGAAAAGTTAAATGAGACTGCAAGATGTCAACTATTCGTTGAAATGATGCGAAGTATAAAGTATAGGTCCATCATGAAGATTCTTGGGTTGATAACATCAGAGACTTCAATTGAAAAATCCATTGTCAAGAATCTAATGAGTGCATATGAGAGTGTGGGTAACACCTCACGCACAAAAGATATTAATGTCACACGACATGTCATTACATCGACAATAGTAAGTAATCAAGTGAGGAAAGCTCGTCTCATTAGAAAGATGAGTCAAGCATTGAGAATTAATAGAAAAACTTTATCAAGAGTTGCTGGAAGGCACCAAAGAATCGAGGACATCAATGCCAATGAATTATGGGCATTCTCAGGGAGACTACCACGAAAAGATAAACCAATTGTTGAAGTATTGAGATCACTAATTGAAGATGTAGACACCCAAAAATGTCCACTTGTCACAACATTGCATCAGTTAGAACATCTTCTACATCTTTGCCCTAGGCACTCCATATCATCACCTAATCTACCATTTTCCTCTAACAAATTAAATAAATCCAACATTTATTTAATTTATCCATCCCTTCACATTATTAAATAAATAAATTGTATTTATTTATTTAATTTCCCTTTCCTCTTAACTTAAATAAAATAAATATTTTTATTTTATTTTAATTTATCATATTTATCCTCACATGCATCATAAATTAAATAATTTAATCATGATTTTACCCACCTTCCATTTCTATCTTATCTAGGCTCTCAAATCACTCACCCACTTTCCATTTCCATCCCCCAAATCACTCATCCACCTTCCATTTTTCTCTCCCAAGTTGCATAGAAACTTTCCAATGTAATTGTCACTCACCAAAATGGAAGGTTTGTCCCTCCATTCTCTCACCAAAAAATCTATAAATTGACCAATTTTCATGCCATTTGGCATGGATGAATCTTCTTAGCGCCGTCACTCTGCCGAATTACCTCCTCATCCATCACCAATCTACTTATCTTCTTCTATCAACCTCAATCTCATCAAATCTCTATCATAGTTAAGTTGCAGAACATGAGCAATCGAACAAGGAATCGTTCAACCCAGGTGAAATTGTTTTTATTTGCATGTCTTCTTTATTTCATTTTTGGGTTTTGATTTCTTGAGTTTGGGTTGAATCTGATCTCTCTTGTTTGATCTTTATTGAATTTTACCCAACATAGAAGACTTTTGGAAGAATTACACAAGGGTATCTCCGATTCAAAGGGATGTGGTAAGAAGGAGAATCGATAGTTGAAACCGTGAGCCACATCCAAAGCATTTTTTGGATATGACTCAAACACAGTTTTTTGGTAAATTTGTAGAGATGTATCCTCAAGTTAAAATTTCTCAAAGATATTTTGAAATGATAAAACCTTTCTATGTCAAAATAAATCACACACGCACTCCTTATTGTTGTAAATTACATATTGAATTTTCTAACCATTTTGATATTTATCAGTCTATATGTTTAGATTTGCATACTAACAATGTTTTGCAAGATTGTGGTATACATGCCCCACCAACATCTTCAAGAGACTTCATATCAACAATTTTATGTCAAAGAGAGGAAGGTCAAATATTCTATAGGAAATTGTGCTTGAATGGCACATGTCAACATTGCGGTGGCTTGCAACATATGCCAATATGTGAACATATGGAAAACACACATGTAGTTGGAAACAAACTAGTAGAGTTTGGCAAGTATAAAACAATGGCCTACAATACAAAAGATGGTAAAGAAGAAATGAGGTGTGAATTGGTTATTCAAAAGATTCCAATGTATCTATTTATGTCTACATTTTGTGACAGTATAGTGTATGAGTATGCAAGGCATACCCATAGAGCTCGATGGTTGGACTTGCAATTCAAGTTATGCAAGGACACATTTCCACTTCGTAGCATTGTTTCAGTCGTCGACTTTGCAGAGAACTACAGTCTACAGCCAAAGCATGAGGTGCAATCACAATATTACAACTCCACACCGGTTTCTATATTTGTGCACATCGCATTCATTCATTCGAATGATACTACAGAGAATGACAAAAAGATCATAAGAGAGTATCATTTTTATATTAGTGATGATCGCACGCATTCTATGGACTTTGTGCAAGGTTGTTTTCAGGTGTTCTATAATGATTTGGTTAGAAAGGGGCATATCATTGAGTTAGCATATTGTTGTTATATGGAGCCTAATTAGACTCAGAGGTTAAATTTTCCCCTTTTATCGGCGCGGTTTCCCCCAAAATTATTTAAAGGCGTAAGGAGTTATTTTTCTATTGGCTGACATAAAAACCCTATTTTGTAACCAACATAAGTCTTGATAAAAATGACTAAGGGTTAGGGTTTCCATGGATATTGTATTGTAGCATTTGCAGTGGTATTGAGTTGCAAGGATTGCTGGTTGTAATCAGTTTAATTTGCTGGATAATAATATTGGACTCTCTATTGGTGTATGTAGCCTGAGTTTGGGTGAACCACGTTAAAAATTATCTCTCGCTGTTATTATTTCTGTGTATTTTTCATTCCTTTGTTTAATCTTTATTTGCATTTAATTGATATCTTCTACATGCAATTCCTAACACATATCATATGGTCGGATAAATGTGCATCACAATTCAAGAACTTGCAAAATTTCTATTGGCTGTGTAGGAGGCATAATATTACAAGTGTTCAACATATATGGAACTTCTGTGAGGCTGAGCATGGAAAGGGGGAGCATGATGGTGTAGGACCATGTATCAAAAGAGCCATATAACGAGAAGAGTTAAAGTATAAAGACAATACAAAGTTAACAAATGCAAAATCAATTGTCGAGTGGTGTAATGCTTCGATGGGTCTAGGTAATGAAGGTAAGTCTTTAGTTCATAGATTTTTTTGGTTGATAGATGATACTAACATTGCACCATATGAGGATTGTTGTACACTGACAGGATCAAGTGAGCTACACTCTTTCAGAAGCTCAATTGTAGGTTCATGGAGTATTCATATGCAGAAGATGGCATGCTTTTGTTCTTCATGTATAATTCAAGCCTGAAATGAGTGTGAGTCAAAGGAGTGAGTTGACAAATGGCGGTTAAGTTATCTTAGCCCACTTGACATGTATCAACCCCCGACGATACTGGAACTAACATAGATGGAAGATTCATCAGTTGAATTTGACCACATATTAGATCTAGTTCAACCAAGTAATATATCTACTTGTATAGTTTTTAAAATTTCTAATGTTATCTTACTTTGTAGTGTTTTTGTAATGTTGACTAATTTCATCTAATTTGTTGCACATATCAATGTAGGGCATGTTTATACAGTTATTGCAGATGAAGACAATGAAGAGGGAACAAATTATTACTTGTGTTGTTGTGTTGAGGCCAAAAAAAATTTGGAGGCCCCAGTTACAGATGGAGAAAACATCGAATACCCTACAGGCTCAGTGGTTGTTACTGGAACATGGCTTAGAAGGTACCCACATAAGAGTGTTAATGTTTGGTTGTTTCAGGACTTTGACAGACATCAGAAGATTCTTCATTACTTGAACCTTGTCGTGGCATCCAATGTTTACTTGATACAATTTCAGGATAGATCTTTGAACAAGACCTTGTGGAAGGTGCATGAGTTTGACCATGAGGCAATACTTGACACAATAAAGAGTAGAGTAGACTCAGATGGTTCGTTGGATTAATTTATAAGTATGCATAAAACTTTCCTAGATGGTTACTTGTACTTTGTTTTATATATAAATAGTAGTATGAATTGCTTCCCTCCAGTATACATCTGATAGGCTTTCTTCTCTTACCATTGTTCTTACAGCTTCTTGAACAATCCTATTCTTTCTTTCAACCACTCCATTCTACTGAGGATTCCTATTATTTGACCGAGGTATGAGCCAATAACATGAAAATGTCATAATTTTGTATTTCTTGTTTTATCTCATGTCATTTGATGTACATAAATGATATTTATGTTTAGTCAATTTTGCTTCTTGATGCTTTTCATAGGAGGTCACAACTCCAGCCTGTCCAACTATAGATGAAGAGAGAGACAAGATGATGGAGAGTGATCATTGGGTGGTGGTAAGTGATCGATTACATATGTGATGTTATATATTTCATACATTTTCTATATTAATGTTCATATTGTTTGATTGTATTAATAGGTGGAGCTGGATGAACTTCTATCGAAGAGGTCTACTTGACGGCAGAGAGAGGATGAGTCATAGATTAGCTCTCCATCTTCACAGTCAAGCAAGGGCCGCCGATTATTTCATAAAAGTCCATAGGAAACTAGTTTTTGAGATATTTTTGTATGCCTAGATGGCTTTGTATACATACTTTTGTAAGTTACCAAAGTATATTTTTGTATATATGCCTCTATGGCTTTGTTTGGACGTGCATATATGGCTTTGTATATAAACTAGATGTTATGTTCATGACATTATGTATATGACAGTTTATATTAAATATTTAATATGATGATCAATTATCGTTACAGGAATTTGGTTTTACACGTGCCAATTGCATTTGCTTGAAAGTTTATAAATCATTTTCAAATAATCTATTTTGTGCATATCTTGCAATCATTGCATTCTGTGGGACTGTGCATTTCTTTGAGGTATCATTTCAAATAGTTCACGCGCCTTGTCTATGCTCCCACACTTTCCATACATGTCTACAAGGGCAGCTACAAATACAATACATGTGATAAAATTCCTATATCATTTATGCTTTGATGGTTGTCCACACCATGTTCCCAGATCCCATTCTGACATAGGCAAGGAAGAAGTTGGATAAGGTTGTGCAATTTGGTTTTAGATGTGCCAAAATTTGTGTTTAGTTGAAATTTACTTTTGTGCATTTGCTTGAGAGTTCTTAAAGCCTTATGAAAAATCCATTTTGTGCATATCTTGCAATCATTGCATTCCATGAGACAACATTTATTTGAGGCATCGTGTCAAACAGTTCACGTTCATTGTATATGCTTCCACACTTTGCATACATGTCTTGCAGGGTTCTTGTGAAACATGAACACACCATCCTGAAGCATGAAAGGCATGTGAGCTCTGTGAATGAAGGAATCTTGTGAAGACCATACCATGAAACATGAATACCATAATTGAGCATCCTAATCCTTTGACAACAACACCGACAGGGATATGATCAACACCTCTTGACCTTTTGACATCAATGACAAACAACTTTCAACACATTGTACCGGTGATATCCTTTAAGAGACCAAAGTGCAAAAAGGTAGAAATCTTTGACAAAACTATTACTCAGAAACTGTGTCACTTAGAAACATTCCGTATGAGGCTACAGGATCATGTAGGGTCCCTCTACAACAACCTCTCTCAGGTTTTATATCTCTGAGGCATTTGCCCGTGGTGAAAGTTTTTCTGCTACTCCAAAAATGGTTAGATGCATGCAGTGTAAAGTTGCAAATGGGTGTAACTTTAGTTCTGCTCCTTGTGCGACCAAAATGATAGTTCCAACGCATCTAGATGGGTACATTTAAGCTAGGCATGGTCTTGTTTTGTACCCACCAGTGATATCCTTTAAGAGACCAAAGTGCAAAAATGCAGCAATCTTTGACGAGCTGTTACTTAGAAACCGTGTCACTTAGAAACATTCCATCTAAGGATACGGGATCATGTAGGGTCCCTCTATAATAAACTCTCTCATTTTTTATATCTTTGAGGCGTTTTCCCGTGGTGAAAGTTTTTTGCTTCTCCGAAAATGGTCAGATGCATGTAGTGTAAAGTTGCAAATAGGTGTAACTTTTATTTTGCTCCTCGTGCAAACAAACGGGCAGTTCCAACGCGTCCGTATGGGTACATTTAGGCTAGGCATGGTGTTGTTTCGCACCCAAACATGCTGAAACAATTTGAGCTACATTGTACCGACGATATCCCTTAAGAGACCAAAGTGCAAAAATGCAGCAATCTTTGACGAGCTGTTACTCAGAAACTATGTTACTTAGAAACATTTTGTCTGAGGCTACGGGATCACGTAGGGTCCCTCTATAATACCCTCTCTCGGTTTTTTATATCTTTGAGGCGTTTGCCCATTGTAAAATTTTTTCTAGTGCTCCAAAAATGGTCAGATGCATGCAATGTAAAGTTGTAAATGGGTGTAACTTTCATTCTGCTCTTTGTGTGGACAAACAGACAGTTCCAACGCATCCGGATGGGTACATTTAGGATAGGCATGGTGTTGTTTCGCACCAAACACGCCAAAATAGTCCAAGCTACATTATACCGACGATATCCTTTAAGAGACCAAAGTGCAAAAAGGAAGCAATCTTTGACGAGCTGTTATTCAGAAACCATGTCACTTAGAAACATTCTGTCTGAGGATATGGGATCACGTAGGGTCTCTCTATAATAACCTCTCTCAGTTACTAATATCTCTGAGGCATTTGCCCGTAGTGAAAGTTTTTTCTGCTACTCCAAAAATGGTCAGATGCATGCAGTGTAAAGTTGCAATGGGGTGTAACTTTTGTTTTGCTCTTCGTGCAGCCAAACTGACAGTTCCAACGTGTTTGGATGGGTACTTTTAGGCTAGGTATGGTCCTGTTTTGCACCCAAACATGCTGAAACAGTCTAAGCTACATTGTATCAATGATATCCCTTAAGAGACTAATGTGCAAAAAGACAACAATCATTGATGAGCTATTACTCAGAAACTGTGTCATTTAGAAACATTCCATCTGAGGCCATTGATCACATAAAATCCCTCTACAATAACCTTTGTCAGTTTTTGATATCTCTAAGGAGTTTGCCCGTGGTGAAAGATTTTCTACTGCTCCAAAAATTGTCAGAAGCATGTAGTATAAAGTTGCAAGGTAGGCTACTTTTTGTTTTATTCTTCGTGGGGCCAAACTGTTAGCGGAAAAACATCTAGTTGGGCACATATACGCTATGTATGGTCACTGCCCTTCATTATAAAAGGGTCATAGTCTTTTCTATTCGAAGGGTCACAACTTTTTGCCTTTGAAATGTCATCAGTATTCATGAGAACATCAAGATAACACTTTCTGCAATTGTTCTCTATGCATTATCATCCTTTTTATTTCTCACCCCAATAAATTGGGTTTCTTTCAACATTAATACACCAACCATTCATGTAGCACTTCAGATATTAGTAAAAGACATTAGCCCTCTTAAGGGTCAAGCTGTTTCAACTTATCAAGAAAGCATTATTTCATTTGTTGCTATTTCAATAGTTGCTATTTGAACTCAGAAGTGACATGATAGAGCTTTATGGTGGTGACATTGTATGAACAATAGTGAACATACACCAACTAGCACCCATAAATGTGAATAAAGTGGCATGTATGCTTGATAGTATTATTTCACCATTCAATCTAGCTAGTCTAATAAGGAGGATTTGGTTCCAAATTCTAGTAAACATGTCATAAATGGTCATTCAAGCCCTTTGAAAACCCTTACATATTGTAAGTAGAGATTATTCCACATATACCATGGAGAGTGATTGTGACATCATACAATATTGAGATAAGAAAGCCTTAATCTATTGTGTATGCAGGACTAAGCTTCGATCTCATTAGTTGTCTATTACATGGGGAGATATTACCATACTTGTTTGATGCCACTTCCACTATATTAAATTCGCCACACACAACCCAAGTTTTAATGACTTTAATATACAATCTCGTGTTGATATTCAACATGATGATTCATTTTTATTTTAAAGGACTCTTTTGTTGGGTGTCTTCAAAGGATTAGCTTTGTGTGCTAAGTGGATTATGAGAGCCATAGAGAGGATTGAATTTTAAAAAATCCTACTATGTAATACAATTGGACTTTAAATATTTGAAGTAAACCATCTACAAATATACATTGAAGCATGGATTTATAATGCAAATATGGATACCATCAACAAAAATGATTTGTATTAACCAAATATCCATATAGGCATACATCAATATCTGTCGATATAAGTATAACATATATACAAAATAGCCATATAGGATTACAAGAATGCCATATAGGCATACAATGTCAACTATATGCAATACAAAATATATGTCCACAAATGCCATATAGACACACAACAAAGGAACCCAATAAAAAGTCATTCCCCTCTGTCCGGTGAAGAGAATAGATCACGGGCAGCCTTTGATCTTCGAGGGGATGGAGACACGTATGAGGGTGGTCTACTACGAACCTGAGGGCTTCTCCTCCTATTTAGTTGTTCATGAATCTGTAGATGTTACAATAAAAAGTATAGACATTAATATATAGAAATTACATTATAAAAATGAAACATTTAACAAAATAATCACTTATCGCTACTATAAATTCTATCTCCTCATTTGCCTCAGTACTAGGATTAGTCTATGGCGATGTCATGTCCTATAGAAACCATCTAGATAGAAATTAAACTTCAAATCAATAATCATTTGTTTTTTCAAAAATAAACAATTATAACAATGAATGTAATTTGAAATTTACTAATCTGCCTCATACCTGCATCAAAGGCGTGGAGCTATGAATTGTAGAGAACACAGCATGCTCCATTACCTTATGGACTTCAGGAGGTGTCTCCGCAAATGGCATCTTCTAAAAATAAAACAACATTATTCAATTACAAAAACTAGAATAGTGATGCGAGTCATGGCTCCTAACATACACACATGTTCACCTAAACATGGAAGTACACACAATAAAGTACACAAGTCATGTTCACCTAAATTTTACTAAAAGTGATAAAAACTCTGACTATGTGGAAAGGACTCCAACCAACCAGATAAATGTAAAAGGGCTCATCTAAATACATAACATGATCCAACTCTACAAATAACATGTTAAAGGTATCCAAATATGTAGAATGTACTTTATCTAGATATTGTAATGAAGCTTTGTATTGTACCAAAAAAAGATATTCATTGTCACCAATGCATCACTATGATACAACTAGACACATAATACACATTCTTCACCATCAATTCCCATAGTAAAGTCTTGGGTATGGGCATCAAAAACATCACAACCAAGAGTTTAATCTATTGATCTAGCTTCTTGGGTTGAGAACTATGAATGTTGGAGCTAACAATCATTGAAATTGTAAATGAGTTCTTTCTTATTTTAGATAGGGAAGATAGGATCGACTCCCTTATGGATAGAAATTAGAACCCTACCAGACTCCAAGTATGAAAAGTATATTATATGAGGGAACTTTGATCATTTCAAAGGTTAACGGGTCTGTAGAAAAGGTGGTTGTGTATTTAAAGAGGTATTTTACTTTGCCCTTAAGAAGAATAAAGGAGCCATGAGCATTTGTATGATATCAACACCTTGGAAATATGGTGGTATGTTTAGTTAGGGTAAGGGGTTGTGCTACTTTAACCGTAAGGTTTTATAGAGTCTTGTGCTTTTTAGTCTATTGATATTGATTATTAAGTTGTAGATATTAATGTTGGTTAGGTTGATTGGTTTAAACATAGTGTTATTGATAAAAAAAAATATTAAATTTTAAGCTTTAGTGGGTTGAAAGTTTTTAAAATTTTGAAGTGAGGAGTTTGATAATTTTAAGAAAAGTTCATGGTTCCCTTAAGAAGTTAGAAATAGCAAAAGAAAATACTAGGTTGTAGACGTTGAAATGGTTCTATTTTAGTGGAAAATATATTAGTTCTTGAAAAATTGTTTAGTTTAGGTGTTGAAATAGTCATGGTTTATTGATGTTTAGACATAAATTACATAGACCTTTATTAGAGTGCAAGTTTGTAAAAATCATGGTTCATTGGTGAAGTTATCAACCTATTAAGCAATTATTAAATTATAGGCTCGAAACAATGGTGGTTCATTGGTGAAGATATTTGTGTCAAAATAGTCAAGTTTCATTATAAACATATCAAACTAATGAAACATTATCAAGTTGTAGGAATGGAAATGGTCATGGTCCATTGTTAGATTATATTAGGCTCATGATTCAAGATTCCAGTAACACCTCTTTGCAGCTTAGAATGCCTCTGTTTTGACTCTATCTCTAGGTTTTCCATCTCATGTGGTGGATTTTTTAATTTCACTTTTGATTCTTATGCATTCTACGGTGAACTCTCTTGGCTCTTCAACTAGTTGTGAACTCTTGTGAAGATTTGGCTCTCTTGGTGATATGCTATAGCTCTTTCTTATGCTTCCTCAAGTCTCCATTGTTGTTGTGCTCTTTTGGTACATATTTATGTGAGTTCTTGGAGGATTTTGTTCTCTTTCATCTCAAAGAATATAGTAGTATTAAATGAAGGGTCCTCATTAGACTTAGGTGGGTTAGATGTAGGATCAGAAGTAGGGATGGAAGAAATTGAGCCAATAGGATTGACATATAGTTTGTAGGAGAATGGGTTAGTGTAGATTTGAAGATTTTGGTTAGGGGTGACTTGTTGACCCCATAATTAATACCTAAAACCTAGATGATGTTGGAGTCAATCATATGCTATATAAGATGTCATAGGCTCATGCCCCTCTCTGGTGTCATGTCTCGGGGTCTAATTGGTGGTAATTGGATGAGTTTATTAGAGAGAATTTATCGAAGAATAGTGTGGAGGGGATCAACAAGATTTGGTAGACATGTATGGAAAATATGGTAGCATAGACAAGATAGTGAGCTGTTTGAAAAGATGCCTCAAAGAAATGTGGTCTCATGGTGATGTCGTTGTCTATGCATTTGCTTGTCATGGCATTCCATGAGACCATATTTTTTTGAGGCATTTTTTCAAATAACTATATTGTAATTAAAATTTTGTCATCTATCAACATCTAGTTATTAGTTATGCAATGTCTAGTAATGCTTTGAGTTTGAAAGATGTGCAATGCAATGTAATCAATGATATGAATCTAAAATACAAAAATCTAGTAAGTACAATTCATTAGTTAAATTGTTTATTTTATTACCTGAGTGAAGTTTTGAATTCCACAACCATTGGCAGGTGTTGTCGTGAAATCTCCAAGATTAACCTATTCAACATCCAAAATCAGATATTAGAATACCATTCATATAATGTAATGCTATTCACATGTAATATTTATAATTGTTTACTAGTTACATACCCCGACAGTAGATGTCGTAGTGTAATATGCAAGTGGAGAACCGCTGAAAATTGTATCAACGCTATGACCCTGAAATTTCATTAAAATCATCAAACTAAATTAGTTAATCTTGCATTTCAAAAATGAAATTTAATAAATCAAATTCAATGAACTTGCTAACATTTACTTGAGTATCAAGGCTGAAAGTCTCAGTCAGGAGGGCATCTGTCATCACCATCTGCTTAGCTGCAGATGTAGCCTACGCACCTACATCGCAACTATCCGTGGGGTCATAACCACAGACTGACCTGCAAAACTGATAAGTATGGGGTGGAACCGTACTCCTCAAACTCTCCCCCAGCCCACGCTATGCTGTAGGACTAGCATGCTCTATGATGCTCTAGGTCAAGGCACTAATGGACTGAAGTGTCTCGACCTCGGCACTCTCCTTCACAACGGAAGGGATAGACATGTGCTCATGGGCTGGTGTGGCGAGTGCTCGTCTCGCTTGCCTCTGTGGGTCAACATGTACCCCTGGTCTATCTTATGCTGACCCCCCAACTCTACCCTAGAAGTCTCGCATATCAAAAGAGTTTGACACTTTATTTTTGACAAACTCGCAGTAGAGTTTCCTCAAAAAGTATTGCGGGACCTCATTATTGTTTCATGGAGGATGGTCAAAAACCATCCACCACCTCTACCCAAAATTGTCCCTTATTGCCTGGTTGTTGCACCAATGGATAGGGAACCTCTTACATGTAAGGGGTAGAGGTTGATTTGTTCGTGGGTCTATGAAAATGGAACACAAGTCCAATTTTGTAATTTGTTCATTTTTAACTTGTTCATATGACAACTTGTCTGCATAGAACTCTCTAAATTCTCTCCTCTTTTTTGACCAACTAGAGATTTATTTGCTAATTGAATCTACATTTGATAACATAGATTCAAGAGATTGAGCAAGCGCGGATCTATGTGAGGTTGAAGTTTCAGGATCTTTCAACCTTCCAATTATGTCCTCAATTTATTTTTTATTGTTTTCAATTTGCCCCATTATATTTTCTTGTGTTCCAGGGGCATATTGAGGAATGAATGGAGGTGTTTGTTGTTGGGGTTGCTCTTCAACAGGTATTTGTTGTTCAGGTGATTTAGGATTTTATGGATTTTCAGGAGGAGGTGCATTATCAATTCCTATCAATTAAGGAAATTTACATAAAAAATCAACTTAAACCTACCTATTTAGAAACAAATTCACACAAAAAAATAAATACAACTCACTCATTTGGCCTCCGCAACATAGTGGTGGCATTTTGGCGATGAATCAATGAAAATTTGGTGTCAAAACTAGTCTCCAATAACGTGAGCACGCTCCTTAGGGTTTGTAGGTTGCAGGTGCAAAGAAAATGAAATGAACAAATGAGCACAAATGTAGTTTTTTTTTAAAATACTAAACCATAACGCGCTCGTGTTATGTCTTAGAAGTTTTTTTAAAAAAATTTGGCCACTTTTTGGCCCCCCTAACTTTTTGCACCCACCCCCAAATGCTTTTGAGAAAATTTGATTAATAAAGAAAATAGTGTGTGGAAGTGGCATTTTGGTTTACAGAGTAGCATTCTGGTTTTGCTCTGCATTTCCTCTATGTTGAAGATCTGTATTTGCGGTTTGGATATGTTGTTCAAAGGTGTTAAGAGTTGTTATATTCCAAATTTGGTGCTTCTGTTCATTATGTAGAGAAAGTTGTGTTCACTAATATGTGGACTGTGTTTCTGAGTTGTGCAGAGGTGTCTGGGAGAAATGTCTTTGCTTCACATTTATCTACAAAGAGGTTTAAGGTCTTGCGGTTTTCAATTTGTGCTTATAAGGTTTATATCTTTCTTCTACTGAAGTGGTTCGTGGTTTGGTGCTCCAGAAGTCAATTTCTAGAGATATAGTGTATAACAGAGATAGTTAAGCATGTTGGATAAATAGGACAAGGTTGTGCGACAGGTGAAAGTTGTTGCAGAGGAATTTGTTGGATATCAAGATGTTTTAGGATGTTTGTGGAATACTCTAGACTTTATTGAAGCCTTGCGTGTGGTCCACGAGTCATTTTTGGGTTTGAGGAAGCGTGTACTTAAAAATTCATTACATTAACACAGGTGTGACCGACCTTGGGTGTTTACACTAATTACAGAGTTGCTTTGGTGATTGTGAAAGTGTGGTGTAGCATGCTTGGATGAATTTAGGTCCAAGCTAAGATATGTTGTGGTCCACCTTCATTCCTTTCCACTGGGGGAGTGTTTAGGTCCAGACATAATTTGAATCTTTTGTGTTAAGGTGTAATGCCGACCTTGGAGAATGTTCTCAAGGTTGAAGATGGTATAAATGAGTGTCAAGGGATCGTGATCGAGTGTGCGCGTGATGGATGTGATGTGAGTAACAGTGTGATTGAGTGTGTGGAGCAGTACAAGCTTTCATGTGTTAGATTACTGGATGCATTGAGCAGAAGGTGTCTACTATCTTTCAATGATGATGCAAATGTGGTGTTGGTATTATGGTGAATATTGGTTCTATATTTTGAGCTTCATTGGAACTGTACTCCATGCATAAGTCAGATGCAATTATAACAGTTCAAATCTTGGTAGTGAGCCACTTCTTCTTTCTCTTTCTCTTTGGTAGTGAGCCTTTTGTAATTTGGTGTTGTTACTACTTTATATTATGAGCTAATCCTCACCGTGGTTTTTCCCTTCTTGGGTTTTCTAGGTAAATCAGACCTTCTCTTGTGTTTGATGTTGATTTGATTTAGTTTATGTTATTTGCATTTCATGCTTAATCATCATAACAGTTTAACGGTTAATTGAATATGTGCAGATCTAAATGTGTGTGAGGGTTTTGAAATTCTAAGCTACAACTGATTCACCCCCCCTCTTAGTTGTCTTGTGCATTCAACATGGAGAACCTTGACTGAACAAAGAACACACATTATCAATTTCGGTATGGTTCTTTGATCATCTGCCTTATATTTTATTTCATAATTGCATTACCCTCATTTTTTGGCAAGGCATGACAAACCAATCAATCTGTAGTGACACAAATAAATTACCTCATCCATCAATTCAAGGACACCGCTTCATACATCACCGCATATTGGGGGTTTTTCAAATCCCTTCAACAACAGATGCAGAGCAGGGAACACATATGATACAACATGGTCCGCAAGTATGCTAATGACATTGTCTTCTTGGTATACAAAGACTACACTTTGATGGAGGCAGTAGAACCTAGGGTTTCATGGATCCCTAAGCTACCATATGAGATAAGCAATGACATGGTAGAGTCATATGCAGAGAACCTATTAAAACAACCAAAAGATACAAAGGTAGAGATGTTTAGAACATATAAAGAATTTATAGACAAACAAAGTAAGAAAAATGTGGAAAAGCATAAGGAAAAACTCCATCAGAAATGAGGGATTCATAATGAAGAGATACCCCAAGAAGGGACTTCTAAACCACAAGTACAGATATCAGAGAGACTAAATTTGGGGTCTTTGGCAGCTTAAACAACACCAAAACATAGCACATTAGCACCAACAACAACAATAAGCCCTCCGTAAGCACCAGATCCATTAGTTGAGGAGGTTCCAGATATACTGATACAATTAAGATTATAAAAGAAAAATCCTAGGCAAAAATAAGGGGTCAAAAGAAATATAATAAAAATGACAGACATAGAGGCTGAGTACGAGGAAGAGGAAATATAACAACCACAGAAGAAAAGGGTGACAAGACAAAGTAAACATGCACCAATAGAAATAACAGAGGAGGAAGAATCAAATAAAGAGGACATCACAAGTGTAGATCTCCTCACAAGTGCACTGAATAATAAAGGCATGCTGAAACAAATCACCAAGATGTACACCAAAGTAGGCCCCAAAAATCAAGTGGTGATTGAAGAAGCTATAATTCGATATATAAGAGTGTTTGAAGACACCTTAAACAATATCATTGAGAATTTCCCTGACCAACTGGCTTCTATAATCTAGAAGAAAAGAGAAAGCAATAGAGATGGAGGGAGGGATAAGGAAACAAGAATTGGAGGAAATTGACCCCAACCTCTCTATCACACAGAAAGAGAAACTAACACAATTACAAACAAAATATCTCAGATCTAAGCAAAGGGTAGACACACTAATGGCCTTGAATGAAGAAGTAAAAGGAAAAATTCAATAAGAAATAGTTGCAGTAACAAGAAAGTATATATGGAATTGCTTGAGGAAGAAAGAAAGACAAAACTTCAGGAAAACAAAGAATCTAAAGGAACTCAACAAGAAACTAACCAATCAGAGGGTTAAGGACCACAACAAGAGCCAAGTCTATCTTTGAAAAGGCCAGCTTCATCCATCGCAACATCTCCTATGCAACACATCAAAGATTTCTTGGTGTATCAAAAACAAATTTAGCCATTGGTAACACCACAATTACTCCAATTGCCATTAAATGGCACATAGGTAGATCTCTCCAGCATCTCACCCTTGCAGAAGTTCCAACTAGGAGATATCTTTCATAACACAATAAGGGAAGAAATTCTAAAACATGTGGAAAGCACAGAGCAATTGGAGGATGCCATAACTAAAATTCAGAGTAAAGCACCCTAGCTACAGAGGAATACAACACTGCCAATAGGACAATAACTAAAATAATTACTAGATAGGGTAGTCGCTGAAATGGACAATTAGGCTACCATAATCCAGAATAAAGTCACAACAAAGATGGAGAAAAGCAAATAGATGAGTTTAGAAGGAAATGCACCACTACACATACACAATTAGAAACTCACATTAACACTTTACAAAACACGACCAATGATATCAACACATTGTATCAATTTTGCCTCCAATGACCCACACTAACAAAAGGAATGAAAAATCAAATAGACCAAATGGAGATACAGATACTATAGGTGGCCAGAACATATGATGTAATGCAAGACATGGATGGGACAATAAGAGCACAAATAGAAACCATGCACACTCAATTACAACAATTGCAGGACCAAAGAGAGTTGATCAACACCCAGATCAAACATCTCAGAGAGGTGGTGAGCCTTAGACTAACACATGTCATTGGACTACTAAGGGATGCTGGGAAAATAGTCCAACAAATCCAAATACCAACCACTATTGTAGAGGCAAAAAAGATAACAATTCAAACACACGGTCCAATTCAGGTGTTGCAACAAGCAAAGGGCTAATGGGATATAACATTTGCATAGATAAAGGAGATATATAAGAATATCTCGCCTACAAATTGAACATTTTGCATGTCTTAAGGACAAGACATGGTTTCAAATGGGGGATTATGTTGGCAATAGGTAGTACAACTCTCAGAAGTCACCACACTTGGCCGCAACAAGGATGTAGCATATAAGGCTGACTAGGCCTAGTAGGAATAGTCATCTTTTGTAAGGGACACGTCCCCAATATAGTCATATGTATAGAGTAACATAGGAGTAGAAGTAAGAAGGAGAGAAATAGAATAGGAAGAAGAATAGAGAAGAGATTGTACATCTGACATTGTAATACATGAAGTTTATATATATAAAGGATGATATATGGTTTGGATACTTAAAAATGAATATTTAATTTATGTGTTATGGATTATCTATTAAGTTATGTTACCACATGATGTTATTTCCTACTACAAACCCTTTGATCATTCTCTTACTGTAAACATTGGGCTATAAATACAACATGCAAGGCTCTTGGACTTAGAACCTTGGTCTATGACTCCTCATTCCTTGCCAACACTTCCTGTCATTTTACCTATTGGAAGCTTGGAGAGATATTGCCATCAACATTGACTGAAATTAGAATTTTAGTTCAGAAAGAAAATAAATATATGCAATGCAAATGCCATATTTTAGTCATTGTAAATTGTAATGTTTACATAAGTTTAGACTAGGCACAAACTTGTGAAGGACAATTTCTAGCAAATTTCTTTATATTCAAGTCAAAGAATTGCTACAATATTCATACTACTAACTTAATGAAAGCTCTTTGTAACTCTATATTGTTGAGGAGCATTGATCATGAGTGCAAAATATATGCCATAAATACGACTACTTGAAGTAAACACTGTAAGTACATACAAAGTCAAATTGTCATATACTCATTAAAGTTATGAGTGAGAAATTGAAACATTTGAATACCAGTTAATGTTGGATAGTGACAAGTTGTCGTGAGGTCCTAACACTTTAGTTGAAAAACATATCAGTTTTGTCGACTGGGTAATGTCCAAGGCTGTATGCAATAGGGGATATTTTTGAACATCTCATTTAGGAACAATTTTCTGAATTTTTGAAAAGCTTTTAAAACATAATTTAAACTAGAAAGCATGTAAATTCTAAGCTAGAAAGCATTCAAATCTTTAATCTAGAAAATAGATAAATTCTAATCTATAGATTCACACATGCAATTTAAACTATGAACTTGAAAGGATAATTTGCTAATTGAAACACGTAGGAAACTTTAAACTAAACAGTTAACAAATACAACAGATGCTCTAAAAATTTCAAATAAACAGACTTCAAGGAAAAATCATTATTTTAAACACCACAACCTGCAGGGACACAACAAAGCTATACACGATATGAGATTAATCTAAACAAAACATTTAAGAACAGAAATAACACATATACTTATCTATTCTATAATCCCTCGAGTGGCCAGCTCGTGGGAGATTCTACTGTCAACTCATATCACATTCAACACTGTAACAACTATGAAGTAAATTCCATCCATATCACCATTGCTTAGAAAAGAGTACTTAGAATAAAATTTATGGTATCCATTTCATTGAAAAAGGTAACACAGAACATAACTATTGATCGCTCCCAAAAAGATTATTATTATCTTTTTTTTCATCACACAACATAGTATCTATATCCAAGTTTTGAGCAACTATTTATGATTGCACTACTCTAAGATCCTATATTTCAGATGGTGGTTAAATGCCATTAAAGGAGTCTTAAAAGCAAACAGAATTTAAACTAACTGATGTTCATGACACAAAACATAGTAAAGGCTCTGAGTGGAGCCGTAAAGTCTCAAATATTCTTAACAAAAAATAACAAAATGCTTTAAAAGAAGTCTTCTACTATGCACACCTAAATTTTTGGCGCCCCAACTTTTGGCGCTCTAACTTCAACCGCTTGAAGTCCACTCCTTTCATAGGCCATGCATAAGTCCTGCACAATTACTCAAAGTCTATACCATTATATCAACATTAGTAGCTAATTCCAACAATTTGAGAAATAAAGATCTATACACCATTTTATCAAAAGTAGACAATTATTGCTTCTAAAAATAAACAAATTGGCATGGCTGGGGTGGTTGGCAAGAACAAAAAGGGGTATTTAGCTCATCATAAGAATGAGGTTGTTTATACCTCATCAGATAGTTTCTAACTGTTCTCTTCAGCCATATTGGAAAGTTATGGTCAATTGCGAATGTCAACATAATTTCATTTAAGGAAAATGGATTTTGCAATCTCTATTTGTCAAGATTTAAGAAATTCTTACTATGGGGAAAATGATGTAATGAATACAACAATTCAATTAAGAATTATTATTGTACTATGATTTAATGCCATACACTTGTGTGAGCGGTTTAAATTAAAGTTGGGAATTTAAATGCATGCAGTGTGTTAATATAGATTTAAAAAGCTAGATTATGTATACTTAGGAAGAACTCCTACAAAGCTTAATAAAAAGGAGGTCAATGAAGGTGAATCAGGGGATGATAATTTTCATGTAAGCTCAACTATGAACAAAGTAAGAAACACTCTTATGATATATATGATGCTTTACATCGACACTATGTGCTAGAGCATGAAGCAAGTTAGCAACCCCCACACATCTATGTGGTGGGATTAAAAGAGCAGGCATGGAAGAAAATACAAAAATGATAGGAAAAGAAATTTGCCTTAAATGGAAATTGAAATCTTGTGAAAGCTCTTGCAAGCGTGCAACTTGTTGATATTTCTTTTTCAGATTTGCATGCTTATTACAACAAATTTAACAAATTTATGGCCCAAAAAACATAAAATAGAAATGTACAGTCATTGCAAGCAATAAAAAGCTCATCATCCTTTACCTTGTATGAGAGAAGAGCAAAGATTACATAGAAGTTGTAATCATATTTAACATTATTTAATATTTAGTATTTACAATAATTTAAAAATAGAAAATAAGCTTTAAAAAGTGTTTTAGTTTCAAATAAACACCTGAAAATTGGAAGATAAATGATGAATAATCAATGTGAATTCAAGACATACTTTAAGGAGTTAGTCCCCCCCTGCTCCCCCTCTTCCTTTTTGTTGGTGACTAGAAATGCTTATGGCCTAGGGGTGACTAGATAACAAACATCCTTTTAGTGTTCAATTTAAAGAAACATTTCTTTTTTACTTTAATAGTGTTTAACTTTTGAAGCATAATTTTTCCAAATGTTCCCAAACTAGTTACAAGCAAGCATGGATGTACCCACCTCATCCTATGAACAATAACACATATTCAAATGTCCCCCAATAAGAGAGTGTGCCTTATTGAGGTTCAAGCATTTGAAACTCATCAATAGCTGTCCACTTCTTCTAACAATAAAAAAATACAAGGCAGGTACTAGCCACTATGTGGCACTTGCTAAAAGATGAATAAGTGGAGAAAATATTAATTTTCTATGACAATAAGAGCAACTTTAGTTTGGAAAAAAAATAAAAAAATAAAAGTTTTTTTTTCAAACAAATCTTGCCAAAGAGAACTAAATCTCCTTGCTTCCTTAGTGTTAATAGCGTGTAATTCCCTTGAACTTATATATAATATGTCTCCCATTACACTATCCAACACACATAGCATAAAGACCTATGATACTTAAGCTAGAATATAGTGATTTAAAGACATATGATACTTAAGCTAGAATATAGTGATTTATGTTTTGGGCTTGTTTCTCAATTGAAGATAAAAAAAGATGGTCGTTAAGTTAAATGGACCACCCTGTACATCCTACACTAGAATAGTACTTGCATGTTTCTTAAAGAAAGACATTGACTTTGTGATTTTGTTTCTTAACATGTTGGTGAGAGTAGAAAAAACTAGACTTTTTGGCCTTGCAAGTAAGAGATCATTCCTATACTATCATTAAATTGTCTTTTTACATATAAATGGAGAGTACAAGACCGAATTTATGAAAATCCCTAAAGACATATAGACAAACAAATTAAAACCCCTTAATGAAAATCCTTAATAAGGCATACAAACTACATCCAATTCCAAATGCAATGACTAATTACATGCAACTTCCAACAATAAATGAACCTTCATTGAAAGAATGTTATAATCTTGAATAGATAAAAATCAAATTTTCCTCACATTTTAGTTTTCTATTTGAAAATTTTTCAATTTTAAAGATCTACAAAATATTCAAAATTAAGTTACTTCTGACTATTTAAATAAACAAATACTCTCTACAATCCACACTCCACAAGGTTTTATCTTACTACAAAAAGCATGGACTTGGATCAAGGCAGTGGATTGCTTACCATAATGTGTGAACAAAATTGTTCTTTTCTTCCCCAATTCCTTCTATGTGTACCTCAATTCCTCGTACTAGTATGAATGTCAAACAACATAATTTATTCTTTCACTTTCAAAAATGTAAGACAACATTTAACTCTATTTTTACATCAACATTTCTTTAGTGATGAGCACTACATGAAATACATAAATTAGTGGTCTAGATTAAAAGGATCACTATGAAAGAGATCTTAACCATTGATTTTTTCAAAACAAATAATAAATGATAGAAAATAAATAAATAAAATTGATCACTCCAAAACAAATCAAACCAACCCACTTGAATTTCCACACCAAACAATAACTAGCACTTGCAACTTCAGGGGTGCAAGGAATTCGCCGATAGGAAGTTCAAAGGAACATTAAGAAGATTGTGTTTCCTTCCGTTTTGTTTTTTATTTAATAAAAGGGACAATACTCAAAGTGTAATTTTATTGTAAAACAACCATTTGTCAGTTAGGTCAGTTATCTAATAACTCCAGTGGCCCCAAGTAGGTCACACTTCACAAGGGAACACATGGATATCATAAGGAAAAGCAACTAGCATTGCAAGTCTTCTCACAAATTGAATTTTGCATATTGTCTGTCATATTTAATAATAGTAGTTCTTAATTAGAAATTCTGTGACCAAATTTCAATACACAAACAACATGGATGGATGTATCTAAGGTATTTTAGTGGCAGAACATTCTTTTAACTCAAAGACAATGGTTTCCACAAGATTGGCTGTTTAGCCGAAAATGACCATAATGACCGAAATAGAAGACCACAACTCAATTTTCGTAAAAAGAGTTGTAATGAAAATCTATTCAAAAGTCATTGTATAACAAAAGGGTTCCTTCAGACTTAAATCACTTCATTCTCTTTCATTGCATTCCAGTTTTTTGTGTGGCCACCCTCGTTATATTCTCTATAAGATCAACCCTCGTTTTACTTAAAAATTATAAATCAGAAACCTCATCTTTTGATTAAAACCCTCTTATCAAAATAAATGTAAAAAAATTAAAGGAAAGAGGCAATGTAAATATTTGCATTGAAATAAATTTCAGCATAAGTGATGGGATTTCAGTTTTTCTTTGCTTAATGAAATTGAACAACAAAAATATTTTAAGTTTTGTGTTGGAAAAACAAACAACTTTGTTTTCTGTTCATGCTCCCGTTCAACTCAATTACAGCTGAGGATGTTACGGTGATTAATACTTAATAAAGTAGTTAAACACATTAAAATGAAGATAGCTCACATGTTCAACCATATTTTAGGTTTTAGACAATAGAAATAAAATGACCAAGCATGCAGCCTGTAGTAGCAATAAAACTTAAATGCAAGGAGGCATCTCAATTTTATTATCATCTCAATTTTATTATCAGGTAGAGCATGGAGAGGAGGCATTTATGATTCATATATTATGCAGCAAAAACTACAATACAAGTAGAGACTATTAAAAGAGGGAGGCGCCATTATGAATGGGACGACATAGAACGAAAACAGTGGATGAGTGCATACAATGGGATTTTATAAATTCATCTTTGGCCAAAGAAGTACACCCAACACACAGTGGATCTATGCTAGCAACAACAGAGAGTGAATGAAGGGTTTCAAGAAGAACGGAATATAAAGCCATGTCTATAGTAGCATATACCATATGTTTTGAACCCGAGCTGTAGTCTCTAGTAAACCGCTCTAGACACGAAGTTGCTCTACCGGAAAGTGGAAGCTGGCAATGGAGAACCGTTGCCCTGATTGGACTCGAAGCCTCCGGGTTGGCCTAACTGTTTTGTCTCTTGGCTGGCTGGTTCTGGCTGCTTGCTCCTCCCACCGATCATGAAATTTCATCTCCCCCGCATCTATATAATAATTTGGGAGCTTTATCAGGTTCACGCTTTCTTTCTTCCATCCGCCCCATCTATCTATATTATCTACGGGTCTGAACTCTAAGCGGATTGAATGGGAAGAAAGATTCAAGATCGAGATCTTGAGAAAAAAATGCTCAGCCGCAAGGAATGGATTTGAGGAAATATAGAAAATTTAGAAAACAAAAAACTAAATAACATACTCTACAATTCTTCACATTGTTCTTGTCAATGTAGTCAAGTGTATTCATATACAGTCTGGGTGCGGTGATCCGGGTTGTACAGATATGAAATGAATGCAACAATGTACACCATCCTGAGATTGATATGATTTAAAAGTAAATTAGATCCTTTTCATAAATATGCACTCAAACCTTTGAACGGATTAAATATCTGAAATCAGATGATATCGACCGGAAAGGAAAGGACGAGCGTGAGACAATTCCGAGCACTATCATGCTCACAACTAAAAGCCTATCGGCTAAATAACCCCATTAAATTTGTTTGAATTTTGCCACCATATATACAATAAAAAATTTAAATTCTCCCACACCCAATTTTCCACAGCCACTGCGCCACAATTCTATATACTAGCACTTGCACCCATAGGAGGTTCAAGGAATACGCCGATAGGAACAACCGGAAAGTTTAGAAAAATTTCCGGCGTGAGACAATTCCGAGAACTATAATGCTCACATATAAAACCCTATCGGCTAACTAAATAGAGATATCAGATTCTACTAAGATATTTGGGAGGGACATGTAATAATGCTAAGCTTATACTGTCTTTCTTCCTGGAGTGTTCTGTGATTTTGTTTGTCATCGGAACAGGGAACATGATTGTTGTTTTTGCTTGTTACGGTTTGTCTGTGATTTCACTTCAAATTACAGGAGGAGGGATTGATGTTAGGTGATTGGTTGTCTGTCTATATTTGGCTTATGTCTCGTGATATTTCTTTTTACTCTGCTTTAGAAAGTTTCATACATTTTGCACTTCTAGTCTTGCATTCATGGCCTCTTCCTTTTTACTCTGCTTTAGAAAGTTTCATACATTTTGCACTTCTAGTCTTGCATTCATGGCTTCTTCCTCCTCATCTTCTCAAGAAATTGTAGAATATCAACAGCAACAGGAAAAGATCGATTGCATCCGCTAAACTATATGATGCATTCATTAGCCATCGAGGCACTGACGTCAAATACCCTTGCTAAACAATTGTATGACCTTCTTAAGGCTAGACAGTCCTGGGCATTTCTAGACCGGGGAAATTCCATTTCTTCTGCCATAAGAAATGGCATACACTCATCTGTGGTTCAAATAGCTATTTTTTCAAAAAGATATGCAGAGTCCTCATGGTGCTTAGATGAGCTGGTTCTTATGTTACAGGAAACTCATGCCCCTGTTTATTCCTGTCTTCTATGATGTCCAGCCGTGGGAGCTATGCCACATCCAGAACACGGCATTTTCTGAGTATCGAAGTAAAGGCAGGAACCTTGATAAGCTGGATAAATGGAAAGAAACCGGGCTGTCTTTCTTTTTATGGGGTTTCACTTAATTTTTTTTTGTGGGTTGCCTGTTTTTGGGGTTTTTATTGGCTTTCAAGATTTATTTTTCTTCCAGCACAGTCTTTTCCCAAAATGTCCACCTTATGGGAAAGGAAGGAGCAACCCTGTGTTTTCTTAAAATATGTTTTAATCTATTTCTTCTAATTTAGGTTACATAGATGGAGTAACCCATGGAATTTGATTAATTTACATGAAGAGTACGGATGGAATCAATATTGCCTCTCAAAAGGATTTACGGCAAGAGCATGGATGTTATTATCTCTTCCTTTGCACTGTTTATTGTGGGCATGATATGAATGAGTTGAGGCGGTGGATTTTTTTGATGATATTATTATCTTAGTGGAGAAATTAGGGGGACTATTTTTCCATTAATAGCAGTAGTTATAATTGTCAGTTTTTGGAAAAAAAGAAGCAAACATGGACTGTATAATGCTTGCTGCTATAGAGCTTTAGAGAGTTGGATTATAATAGGAATTCTTTGCTGTTGCGTTTAAGTGGGCTGGATATAGGAATAAAAAAAAGTTTGGTTCTAATAGAGGGAGGGGTATAGACTGTATACCATTTCTTTTTTATTTGAATAAAAAAGACTATAGTAATATTCCTATGGATGCACGTGTTTACAATGTTTTCTTACTTCATATTCTGCTTCGTTTGTTTCAGATTCCAATTTGAATATTGAGTTGCAGGAATAGGGCATTCAGAACTGAGTGCCAGTGTAGCAGAGGGTTGTCTACATCAAAACCGTATGAGCATTCCACTAGAGACAATGGTGGAAATGATGAAAACAACCCACCAATTGATGCTTTATTGTGAATTCGGAAATTTCAGCTTCAACAAAGTGATTGATATTTTTTTCGCATTTGGTCTATAATTTATCGAGCTTGCAACAAAAGATCAATTGTTGGGTGCGCTTCATCATTTTTGCCATTGTTTCCAGTGAAATCTTCATATATTTACAGACAAATGCATTACTCAGTTAAGAGAGTTCATAATTGCCACTGCAACAGCCACCCACCCGTCATTTCATGGATATCTCTATTTATGTTTATTGCATTTGAAGCAGCATGGGGAAGATATTATCTTCAGGCATTGCCCACACCATCTCTCTGTGGTATTAAGAGTGAGTTACGCCCATGGCAATGTGTGTAAGCAAATGGGATACACAAGTTTCTTCTAATTCAAAGGTTTCGTATAGTATTATGGATCATTACTTATCAGTTATAGTTAATGTAGAAGAACAAGTAGTTAGTTATCTTCATGTAGGAGAAGAAAATGAGGTCACTATAGGTGGACCGCTGTGGATTTAAGAATATGGGAGGAGCCTCTTATTGAATTATTCAGTTTCCCGCTCTTTAAAAGAGAGTGAAGAGATCTTTGTCTACATCACTAGTTATTAGTGCCTGACTATATTAATTACGTATAACTGTTATTAGTCCTTGCCTTCAGCAGAAACTAATTTGATCATTTTTCACAGTTACTTTGCATTGATATTTGTGCGAGAATAAAATTGCACTATTTTTTAATGTACTTTGGAATGTCTGCACATTTACTGATTTTATGTTTGCATTTCTTCTTTTTCCCTCTTGGACAAGCAAATATGAAATTTTTATTTTTGATTGGTAAAATGAAACGAAAAATCTTCTATCAGAATATGTAAGGTTGGAATGTTTCATTAAGAAAATAAATAGTTTTTGGCTCTTTTAATCCGTGCAGGCCATAGTTCTGGCTCAGCCCTGTTTTGCTGTAATGGAGACTGTGCCATGGGAAATATCAAACCAGAATTGTAAGATTTTTGAAATTCATGGAATTTATAAAGTCAATAAATACGGCTTTACCATTTTCTCATTTGTCAAGGAGAAAATTCTGGGTAAGCCAGGTAGAAATTAATCAAGAAAATTTAAAAATACTTGTGTGTTTTGGCTTTAGGATTTTGGAAAGAATGTTTACAAACACATGGCAAGGATTTATACCTGCATGCCTCTTGCCGTTGCATGTCTTGAGAAGCAGCGATGGCTAGGTTGCATGTCTTAGCCGTGGCGAAGTGAGCTCTGCATATTTCTTACATAAATGTAAACACTCAGTTCTTTCAGAAATGTAAAAACAAGGCATCTATGTGTGAGATTATGTGAGAATGTGATTGAGGAGGAAGGGATAGTTATAATGCTAGGGTGTTATGATGCACTGCTGCCATTGTTGAAAGGTTGGGGGTTGAGGGATTTTGTGATGGAGTTATTTCTGGATATGCCTCCTGTGTAATTCTAACTACAAATTTTTCTTTCTTTTGGGTGTTATGGGAAGCCTTCCTGAGATGGCTGTTGCTGCTAGATCTATTTATGATGCAGCTCCATTGATTCCTATCATTGTAGATACAGGTATTCATCCTTTTTTTGGTATTGTATTAATCTTTTTGAAGTTTTTTTTTGTCAGAACTTTAATTTGGTGAATTCCCTTGAGGTGATTAGTTCTGTTTTTGGGACCTCCATGGACCTCCTGGGTATGCCTGTGCACCCACTATATTGAATGCAGTATCTTATTCAATTTCAGTACTCTTCCATGTCTGTAGTGGATTTGAACCCAGGCTCTGAAATGAGAGCCTTGACGCTCTTTACTTAACTTATCTCTGTCCACCTTTCAAGGGCTATATTTGAGAATAGAAAATATAGGGGAATTTCTGATCACAATCAATACTATAAGATTTGACTTTCAAAACGATGTAACAATTTTTGGTGGCTGAGATACTGTTCTTGGTCCCATAGGTTGTTGGGTATTGTGGATGTAATTAGAAACCTTTCATTTGTTTCCTTGGTCAGTGCATGTGGCAGATTACTTCTATAAAGATATTAGTGCCTATTATCCATGGAATTGAACCTACAGATACAGTTTCCAGTCTTTACCTATTAAAACTTAAAAAGTTATATATAATAAATTGAAGCTTGGGCTAACTATATCCATCATGATTACAATTTTACTGGACCATTTGTGAGTGGATTTCTCACTAATTGGATGCATTATTTGGAGTATCTGTCTGCATGCTTTAAGAGTTTGAGTGCTTATCGATGCTATGGAAGTATGAATCTCTGTTTCACAGTCATGTTCATTTATATCATCAAACAATTTTAGATATATATTTTATGACATTTCCATATAGCAAACCCAATGAATCATTGTCTGGAAAACATTAGAAAACATACAAGCTGATGATCTAAATATTGGAATGCAATAGATATTCAGATACATTTTTCCTAAAGTGTATGTTGGGAACATTATCGAATACTTGTCAGGAGCTGGAAATAAATGGCATTACTAATTGTTTGAAGTTCTTGTTGGTGATATGTAGCATTATAAGCTTGATTGGTGATGATAATAAATCTGTATGCTCCAACAAACCTGACTGCTCCAAGATGGAGGGTATGCTCAGGGATGAAGCACTCAAATGGTATATGAAAGAATGTCCCCTACTGAACAAAGAATGGGCAAAACTGAAAGAAGAGTTCTTAAACAACTTCCAATTTCCAGAGGTCCCCTCAGAAAGTGTAAGACAAGGGAGATGATATAGGGGAAAGGAGAAACAATAAGAGAATTTGACCAAAGGTTTAAAGGAGTGGTTAGGAAAGTAGAAGAACCACTTACTAAAAAGCAAATAATTGAATGAATAGAGAGCTTCTGAATAGAGAGCTTTTGAGACAAAAAAACATACACAGTTGAATCCAGAAGCTCTCTATTCATTATTATGGACTGTGGAAAGCTCATGCCTACCAAATAATTGAATGGTATGTTTTTGGATTACAACCTAGGATTAGATCATTATTAGATGGAAGAACTTTTAATGTGTAATCAAGCTTCTGGTTTAAACTGTGTTAAAATTTTTGCATCAACGTTTCGAATCATACTCTGTGATTCATCATCAGGATGTAGAGAGCTGTGAGGAGAAATGGTGTATTGCAAACCAAGACAGACTAAATAGCTAGGGGTGGAGGATGCACGGAGAGCAAGGAGTTAGAAAGGATAGAGAAATCAACCAAAAGTGAAAAGAGAGAACACAATGTCTCCAAGATTTAAGTGCAACCCTGGAGGAGAGAAATTGAAAAGAGACCATAGAATTCAAGAAGTTGAAGTTGGAATTAGAACAATTAAAGATTAAACACGAGATTTTAGCAAAAGGTGAAAATCATAGGGAGACATCACCCCTCCCCAGAAAGAAAATATGGTGTACCTATTATTCAAATGAAGGTCACCCGCAGAATGAATGCCCAGTATTGGAAGAAAAGAAAATAGCTGCAGCATGGAGGGTAGAGGGTAGACATTGTAGAGCCCCTTTGGAGGTTAAAGAGTATATTGTGGGATTTGCAGAGAATGGGACAAACATGAAATGGATGATTGACCATCATTAATGTTCAGGTAAAAAAAGAGAGTGAACCTTGGTATGGCCGCATATGTGAGAATAATGAGCCTATTCATAAAGGAATGGCAAGAGCAAAAGGTTTGGTTGAAAGATTATTCTATGTCCAAGATCATGGCTACCAATAACCACAATGGAGAAACCAATAGACAATAAACAAAATACAATAGGTGGTTCCACAAATCCAAGATGAAAGACCCTCCACCAATTACCAAGATGATTATTTACAATCCATAGCTTGTTGAAGCCTCTCATGACTATCCATATGCTAATGATAGGCTCCCATAAATTTGCAGTTCTTTCAAAATCCATAGCTTGTGTTCTATTTCTTTGACTTTTGAAAGAGGTTTCGAGTAGTACGTCCATTTTTGAATAGCAATCCTTCTCACTTCTATGGAAAACTGAGTTTGGAAATGGTACAATAGGCATGGTAGTGGAGAAAGTTGTGCAGTTCTTGTTTTATGGTCCTCAATCATTAGAAAGAGTTGTTCTAAAATTTTGCATTGAGTGAGGAGGGGCAAAGTTAGGAAGAGAGAATGCCATAACCTCCTCCAGGTTTAGGATTCTAAGGATGAATCAGTCTAGGGAAGTGGGTTAGGCTAGGTAGTAAGATGGAAGATTTTGAAGATGGCTGGTCAGAGTGTCTTTTTCCCTATCATTGTACCAACTTCCACTTAAGACACCTATTTACATCATTTTCAATGTAGATTTTTTTAAGTGGGCTGGATATAGGAATAAAATAAAGTTTGGTTCTGATAGAGGGAGGGGTATAGACTGTATACCATTTCTTTTTTATTTGAATATAAAAGACTATAGTAATATTCCTTTGGATGCATGTGTTTACAATGTTTTCTTACTTCATATTCTGCTTCGTTTGTTTCAGATTCCAATTTGAATATCGAGTTGCAGGAATAGGGCATTCAGAACAGAGTGCCAGTGGAGGAGAGGGTTGTCTACATCAAAACTGTATGAGCATTCCACTAGACACAATGGTGGAAATGATGAAAACAACTCACCAATTGATGCTTTATTGTGAATTCTGAAATTTCAGCTTCGACAAAGTGATTGATATTTTTTCCCCACTTGGTCTATAATTTATCCAGCTTGCAATAAAAGATCAATTGGTGGGTGAGATTCATCATTTTTGCCATTGTTTCCAGTGGAATCCTCATATGTTTACAGACAAATGCATTACTCAGTTAAGAGAGTTCATAATTGCCACTGCAACAGCCACCCGTCATTTCATGAGTATCTCCATTTTGTTTATTGCATTTGAAGTAGCATGGGGAAGATATTATCTTCAGGCATTGTCCACACCATCTCTCTGTGATATTAAGAGTGAGTTACGCCCATGGCAGAGTGTGTAAGCAAATGGGATACACAAGTTTCTTCTAATTCCAAGGTTTCGTATAATATTATGCATCATTACTTATTAGTTAATACTTAATGTAGAAGAACAAGTAGTTAGTTATCTTCATGTAGGCGAAGAAAACGAGGTCACTATAGGTGGACCGCTGTAGATTTAAGAATATGGGAGGAACCTCTTACTGAAATATTCAGTTCCTCTCTGTAAAAGAGGAGTGAAGAGATCTTTGTTTGCATCACTAGTTATTAGTCCCTGACAATAGCAATTACGTATAGCTGTTATTGGTCCTTGCCTTCAGCAGAAACTAATGTAATCATTTTTCACAATTACTTTGCATTGATATTTGTGCAAGAAAAAAAATGCACTGTACTTTGTAATGTCTGCACATTTGCTGATTTTATGTTTGCATTTCTTCGTTTTGCCTCTTGGACAACAACAATTTCCTGGGTGAAATTTTTATTTTCTGATTGGTAAAATGAAACGAAAAATCTTCTATCAGAATATGTAAGGTTGGAATGTTTCATTAAGAAAATAAATAGTTTTTGGCTCTTTTAATCCCTGCAGGCTATAGTTCTGGCTCAGCCATGTTTTGCTGCGATGGAGACACTGCCATGGGAAATATCAAACCAGAATTGTAAGAGTTTTGAAATTCATGGAATTTATAAAGTCAATAAATCCGGCTTTACCATTTTGTCATTTGTCAAGGAGAAAATTCTGGGTGAGCCGGGTAGAAATAAATCAAGAAAATTTAAAAATACTTTTGTGTTTTGGCTTTAGGCTTTTGGAAAGCACGTTTACAAACACATGGCAAGGATATATACCTGCATGGCTCTTGCCGTTGCATGTCTTGAATGTCTTGAGAAGCAGCGATGGCTAGGTTGCATGCCTTAGCTGTGGCAAGTGAGCTCTGCATATTTCTTACATAAATGTAAACACTCAATATTCTTTTGTAGACAGTTCTTTCAGAAATGTAAAAGGAAGGCATCTATGTGTGAGTGAGATTATGTGAGAACGTGGTTGAGTAGGAAGGGATAGTTATAATGCCAGGGTGTTATGATGCACTGCTGCCATTGTTGAAAGGTTGGGGGCTGAGGGTTTTTGTGAGGGAGTTATTTCTGGATATGCTTCCTGTGTAATTCTAACTGCAATTTTTTCTTTCTTTCTTTTGGGTGTTATGGGAAGCCTTCCTGGGATGGCTGCTGCTGCTAGATCTATTTATGCTGCAGCTCCATTGATACCTATCATTGTAGATGCAGGTATTCATGCTTTTTTTGGTATTGTATTAATCTTTTTAAGGTGCAGTTTTTTTTTGTCAATACTTCAATTTGGTGAATTCCCTTGAGGTGGGTAGTTCTGTTTTCAGGACCTCCACTGGACCTCCTGGGTATGCCCGTGCACCCAGTATATTGAATGCAGTATCTTATTCAATTTCAGTACTCTTTCATGTCTGTAGTGGATTTGAACCCAAGCTCTGAAATGAGAGCCTTGACGCTTTTTACTTGAAGTTATCTCTGTCCACCTTTCAAGGGCTATATTTGAGAATAGAAAATATAGGGGAATTTCTGATCACAATCAATACTATAAGATTTGACTTTTAAAAGGATGTAACAATGTCTTCAACATCAGTTCTTTTGGTGGCTGAGATACTGTTCTTGGTCCCATAGGCTGTTGGGTATTGTGGATGTAATTAGAAACATTTTTTTTGTTTCCTTGGCCAGTGCATGTGGCAGAATTTTTCTAAAAAGATATTAGTGCCTATTAGCCATGGAATTTAACCTACAGATACAGTTTCCAGTATTTACCTAATAAAACTTCAAAAGTTATATATAATAAATTGAAGCTTGGGCTAACTATATCCATCGTGATTCCAATTTTACTGGACCGTTTGTGAGTGGATTTCTCACTAATTGGATGCATTATTTGAAATCTGTCTGCATGCTTTAAGAGTTTGAGTGCTTATCGATGCTATGGAAGTATGAATATCTGTTGCTCTAAATATTGGAATGCAATAGATATTCAGATACATTTTTCCTGAAGTGTATGTTGGCAACATTATCGAATACTTGTCAGGAGCTGGAAATAAATGGCATTACTAATTGTTTGAAGTTCTTGTTGGTGATATGCAGCATTATAAGCTTGATTGGTGATGATAAATCTGTATGCTCCAACAAACCTGACTGCTCCAAGATGGAGGGTATGCTCAGGGATGAAGCACTGAAATGGTATATGAAAGAATGTCCCCTACTTAACAAAGAATGGGCAAAACTGAAAGAAGAGTTCTTAAACAACTTCCAATCTTCACAAGGGAGATGATATAGAGGAAAGGAGAAACAATAAGAGAATTTGACGAAAGGTTTAAAGGAGTGGTTAGGAAAGTAGAAGAACCACTTACTAAAAAGCAAATAATTGAATGGTATGTTTTGGATTACTACCTAGGATTAGATCATTATTAGATGGAAGAACTTTTAATTCTTACACAGAAGTGGTGCAGCTGACTTCCAAGATTGAAGTCCAACCCTGGAGGAGAGAAACTGAGAAGAGACCATAGAATTCAAGAAGTTGAAGTTGGAATTAGAACAATTAAAGATTAAACACGAGATTTTAGCACAAGGTGAAAATCATAGGGAGGCATCATCCCGCTCCAGAAAGACAATATGGTGTAGCTATTATTCAAATGAAGGTCACCCGAAGAATGAATGCCCAGTATTGGAAGAAAAGAAAATAGCTGCAGCATTGAGGGTAGATATTGTAGAGCTCCTTGGGAGGTTAAAGAGTATATTGTGGGATTTGCAGAGAATGGGACAGACATGAAATGGATGATTGCCCATCATTAATGTTCAGGTTAAAAAAGAGAGTGAGCCTGGGTATGGCCGCATATGTGAGAATAATGAGCCTATTCATAAAGGAATGGCAAGAGCAAAAGGTTTGGTTGAAAGATTCTTCTATGTCCAAGATCATGGCTACAAATAATCACAATGGAGAAACCAATAGCCAATAAACAAAATACAATAGGTGGTTCCACAAATCCAAGATGAAAGACCCTCCACCAATTATCAAGATGATTATTCACAATCCATAGCTTGTTGAAGCCTCTCATGACTATCCATATGCAAATGATAGGCTCCCATAAATTTGCAGTTCTTTCAAAATCCATAGCTTGTGTTCTATTTCTTTGACTTTTGAAAGAGGTTTTGAGTAGTACATCCATTTTTGAATAGTAGTCATTCTCACTTCTATGGAAAACTGAGTTTGGAAATGGTAAAATAGGCATGGTAGTGGAGGAAGTTTTGCAGTTCTTGTTTTATGGTCCTCAATCATTAGAAAGAGTTGTTCTAAAATTTTGCATTGAGTGAGGAGGGGCAAAGTTAGGAAGAGAGAATGCCATAACCTCCTCCAGGTTTAGGATTCTAAGGATGAATCAGTCTAGGGAAGTGGGTTAGGCTAGGTAGTAAGATGGAAGATTTTGAAGATTGCTGGTCAGAGTGTCTTTTTCCGTATCATTGTACCAACTTCCACTTAAGTCACTTATTTACATCATTTTCAATGTAGATTTTTTTAACATATGAAAGATTTTATAACTTATAACGATACCAGAAGAAAGTTTCACAAATATAACTTAGAAAGAACAATATTGGAAAAGTTCTCAACCAACAGACCTTACTAGATGGCCTTAACTCATGCGTGCTTTTGAGTCTAGATTGAAAGGTTTTGTTTCTCACTAGAATGGTTTTTGCCTAAAACCATAAGGTTATTAGTATCTTCAATATAGTATTCTTTAAGTGTGAAAAAGTTCTTTTTTTTTTTTCGATACATCAAGCTTTCTGTCCCATCTTCCTAGACCCCTTCTTGATGTCTTCTCAAATTTCTTTAATTCATTTTACACATTCCTTTCATACTATGAAGCATGCATGCTGCGACAGGCAATAAGAGTGTGACCTTTATATAAATTTCTGACCCTGGATTCTATTGACAGTCACTTGCAATTTACTCAATGGTATGGAAATGTCTTCTAACCCTACCATAAAATTAAAAAAAAATTAATTAATTAAGAGCATAGGTGGCCATACAGATCATCATCCGATGACAACATTAATGCACTTTGACTGAAAGACTTGAACTCTACAAATTGCTTGCTCAGAAGAACATCAAAGTCCATGACAAAGCATTTCAAGAAGGGAGGATCTAATCTGCAGAGTGCAGAAGAAAACTATCTTATTTCAACATTGTCAAGCCCATAATCAAAATCTCTTCAAGCAAGATTTCAGATGATAAGTGCTTAAAAATAAGGATTCCACAACAATTAAAATGCTAAACAAAGAACTAACGAACGCAGAAAGCATGTGTTTGCAGGTAAAGGGGCAGGAGGTAGGATGTATTGAGTAGTGAATCAGGCACACAACATAGATGTATGCTTGGTTTTTTCCAAGAAAATATTAATCTGACTATCTTCTAGAAGCCTCTGGAGTGTTATGGAACTTATGAAATTATAATTTAATTTCTATTCAATCGAGGGAAAGCCTAAAACTCTTCAATATCTTCAATACATGGGCAATATTATCCATTTCCAACTAAATGTTTTTGTAATTGTACTGAAATTGAAGAAAATATTGTTTTTGTTAATTAATTGCCATGATCAAACTGTTGCAGCCATGGCATTCCAAAAAGACTCTTGATTTTTTTTTACATAGATATAGCTTGTTTCACCAAGGCCTTACAACCGAGAAACACATCTCTCCAGAAATCAAAACACGATTTGGGTTTATCACCAATAGGAAAAACAGAGAAGAGAAAACTAAACCAGCAGAGTCCTTGGCTGCTCCATAATTCATGCAGAAGATGCACTGTATCTGAACATTTGTGTAATTATCGAACACCACAAAGTTTCTGATTATCAGGAACATTTTCACATGCACAAATTTCCTCGAGTCAAGCATGGCACTGCTAAAAAGGAACTCTGAAATATATAACACGTTTCTTGAAAACATTGGTTTGTTGGAAAATCCCGTGACATGAGAATGTTACTTCACAAAAGGTTTATCCATCCAGCGAATAGTGCACCCATGAGCTTCTAAGCGCTTAATTAGAGAGCGTGGCAATTTAAACTTTAAGCATTCAAGAAGCTTCAGTTTCTTTAAACTCTCACAAGCCAACAGAGTAGAAACAAAGCTATTAACAGTTACATTCCTCAAATGAACCAGCTTCATGTTCTGTAAGCAAGTAAGGCTTGCCAATGCTGAAAATCCAACATCTGAGACTGTACAATATGAAAGATTTACCTGCATAAACAACAAAGATTCCAATGTAAGATATGAAGGGGAACATGATTCAAAGTGTTGCACAATTTATCTGCAGATATACCAGAGATTCCAATGTAAGATGTGCAGGGGTACATGAATCAAAAAGTTTAACAATATGAAACATTTATCTGCAGAAATACCATAGATTCCAATGTAATATGCAAGGGAACATGAATCAAAAAGTTACATTGTAAGATATAATTACCTGTCGCAAATTCTTACATGAATCAGCTATTGCCAATATCCCAGCATCATCAACACGGTAACACCTTTTGATATCTAATTCAGCAATGCGCTTGCATCCTAAAGCAATTGCTGATAGACCAGCAGATGAAATACCAGAACAACCTCGGATTTCGAGGTTATGAAGTTTACGCAATTGCGAGATAGACTTCAGAGCATCATCACTAACATGCGTGCAGTAGGAAAGGTTTATGCTCTTTAACTTTGGACACCCATTAGAGATTGCTGCCATTCCAGTATCACCAACACCTGTGGATCTGGATATATAATTTCAATTAGTAACCTGCAAACATCTTAAATTGGGAATAGTAAATTTCAATAAACATTCTTGACTTTTCTTTTCCTAGGAACATTATGTAAAGATGCTGCAGACATCCATAATTCATGAAATCACCTGTACAGATCAAGTTCTTGGAGATTTGAGCAACGTGCACCTATATGGATGATCCCCTCATCAGATATATTTGGGCAGAATCCTAGTTTCAAAGTGATCAATTCGGAGCACCTCGAAAGGGATTCCAATCCTGCATGAATGGATATTGTAAATACAAGAACTGTAAAAGATGATGAAAGATATCTCTATGCACTAAAAACTCTTTACTATCAAAATCATCCCTTTCAAAACTCTCTTCCTTAAAAAATTTAAGTGAAGTATGGAACCTGTGTTGTTTATGCTACAGTCAGTCAGGTCAAGCTCTTGGAGGAAAGGACAACCCTCCCCTAACATTGTCAAACTCTTTTCTGTAACCAAGTGACAAGATTCGATCTTTAGAGATGAAAGATATCTGCATGATCTCGCAACAGCTGATAAAGCAACATCAGTTAGATCACGGCAGCATGTAAGATCTAACTTGTTCAGCTCTCTACAATATGTCAAAAATCCTTTCAATTCTTCATCTGTGACTCCAATACACTTGCTTAAGCTCAATTCCCTCAAATATTTGCAGCTTCTACCAACAGACTTCAGTGCAGTGCTAGAAATTTTACACCCGTCAAATTTGATTATTTGCAGTCCGTCAAAAGTTTGGGAGCTTGCAAGATCACTTGTAATCTGCATTATACAAATAAATAAATTTTTAAATTATAAAACAATGGCTACAACATGAATTAAATTTATGTACTTAAATACCATGACAATCAAGAAAGTTAGTCTTTACCAAAGCTTTAATACTTACCGGTATGCAATAGGCAAGAGTAAGTTGGTGCAACTCTGGGGAAACACTTGCAAGGTTGATTATTCCAGTAGAGCTGATATTGCAACACTTTGAAACATCCAGTCCCTGTGGCAGTCAACAAGCAACATATCCCAGCAGATACAGACGTTTTAGGGTCCAAACTTATAGCCAGATTCTAATGATATTTTTTATTGGGTCAGCGACCAAGCAGAAACAATACCTTACTGAACATATATGTAAAACATAATAAAATTCCTTAAAACATGCAATAAGTTCAAATTTTAAAAGCAAAAATAAATTAACCACCTTAAATAGAATAATAAAAGTAAGATTCACAGATCTTTCAAAATCAGGGGCAAAATTGCATGAAAAGACAATTAGTAGAAGAAATGCCAAAGAGGGCACAAAGACAGATCCACATTATAAACCTTCTTAGGGTCTCAAGAATTTCTTGCAAACCAAAAATTTATTGTTTGCTTTACAACCTACATAATAGGTTTGCTCATGATTGGCCTTGGCAATACTTGATGCTTCAAACATTGTTATCCTGACAGTACACTAGATAAAACTAAGATGCCATTGCAAGTAGTAATTGATTCCTACTAGTAATAACCAAAGAATCAATAACTTGTAACTGTAATTTGCTACTAGCAATTCTCTGCTGGCTAGAATTTACTTGCTCCATAATTCTGAAGTTCAGTACATGCAATTCCACTTATTACTTACATGCTAGGCTAGGTAGGGAGCTAGACAGAAAATCAAACAGAAACAGAGGACATGGAAAAGAAGCAAAAATGAAACCACAAAGATAGCATGAGTTTACAAGTTAAGTCCTTCTAGCATTAGTCATGGAAGCCTTTATCTGATCCAAGAACTGTTACGAGCACAACCTGCAATCCTCAAGGATTTAAGCAGATCGACAATGCCCACTTTGTTTTGGAGCATTGTCATTAGGTCAAAATCTGAGGAGGTACAAAATTGAAACAGGCAGCCTCCCCAGGTTTTGGTCAGCTTTAAATCCCCATCAAGGACTAGAAAGTCGTATGGAGCACAGAGTGAATAATGCAGTGCCATGGGCAAAAGATCCTCAACTCCTTTGAGATATAGTTGAGCCAACATGCAGCCCACCAGACCAAATACTCCAACGAAGGGAACTTCCAGCACAAGGAGCCAAGACAGAGATAAAGGTGATGGTGGCACATCTCAAAAGGGGAAGGACCTCCCAGGCAATGAAACAACCAAGAAAAATAAGACAAGTAATAAACTTCAAATATGGTGCTAACATCAAGCAAAGATCAGAAGGAGCCAAGATCAAGAAGCCCAGTTGCCAAAGCCACTGAGGCACCTGCAAATAAAGCAGCGCGTAGCTATCTACTAGAATGAGGATTACCCAAAGCTGCCCAAGAAGGTTGAGACTGCAGTGATCCACTCCCAAAATAAGAGGGTACCAAATCAAGATGTCCAGATCAACTTTTGCCAAGTTTCAACAGTTTGACAAATTACTCAATAGCCTAGTGGTCTATGTGAATAAAACCATGAAGGAAAGATGGACTTGTCCAGGAAGTAAGTTCTACCTCTCTTGTTGAAGATCAAATTCCAGGAACCAACTAGCTAGTCATCAACCAAGGTAATGAAATCACTGGGAGCAAATACCTCAATTATCGATTTAAAGGATATCTTTGCAACATTTTGAAGCATGAGAACTTGAGGAAGACAGGAGAGGCCAGTTGGGGTTAACGGGGATTTCAATTGATCTGAAATGGATTAATTGTAATATGTAAAACACTTTGCCTAATGTTGTAACACACTCAATTGATTCCTTGTATGCAAAGAATCGACACTTACAATAAAACAACACCTTGAAGACAAGAGAGGCAAATGTTGCAAATTAATGCCTAAGGCACAGAAACCAATGTGAAGTGATTGGAAAAGGATAAGTGGACCCCACTGTATCTTTTGGTGGGTCTGTGAGGGATGATTATAATAAATTACACATTCAGCTAGGCCGGAATCTGTCACCTACAAATTTTGCTAGGACCAAGTCTTTCACCTACATATTCATCCATGGCCAAATTAGTCACTGTACCTGATAAAAGGAAGCAAAACCAACACATAGAAGACACAACACACCAAATTCCCTATCTGATGCCTTTTGATGTTCCCAAAACTTTGTTTTGAATTTGATAAACATGTTTATATGAAAATTGAATATAATGGGCATGCATGGGGGAATCTAGAGTTGAGTGCAGTAGTTGCAGCAAATTGTAGCTGTTGGCAATTTGCAGAGGACCAAGTCTTTCACCTACATATTCATCCATGGCCAAATTAGTCACTGTACCTGATAAAAGGAAGCAAAACCAACACATAGAAGACACAACACACCAAATTCCCTATCTGATGCCTTTTGATGTTCCCAAAACTTTGTTTTGAATTTGATAAACATGTTTATATGAAAATTGAATATAATGGGCATGCATGGGGGAATCTAGAGTTGAGTTCAGTAGTTGCAGCAAATTGTAGCTGTTGGCAATTTGCAGAGAGCATAGAGAATTGAGTGCAGAATAAGATGATAGTTTGTTGTAGAAGTCTAATGTCAGCCACAATGACCTCTAATAGCCTGTAACCTTGCATTTTTGGTGTTAGCAGTAAAAGGCACAACCCCCCTTGCTGGAGATTTCACCCACACTAGTTTCTCCAAGGTGATTTTTGTGTTGTTTACTTGTGTGATTGGTGTTATGTTTCTTGTTTCCTCATTACACTTTCACTTCTTCATTTCCTTCAAAAAAATCTCTAAATGGACAACTCCATGAATGTATGTGCATTAGGTACTTAAAATCCGCATGTAAACAATTGATTTCAGTCAAAGATTAAGTCGAATCCGTTTAGATGAATTTGAAATTGATATTAACCAAGCTAATTATCAGAAACAAGTTATTACCAAGATGTAATAGCTTTTTTGAAGGAGGCTAGCAACACTTCATCTTGAGTCCAGCACTTTCCTAATGCCCGTCATTTTTATAGGTGCCTAAACACAACAATTGAGGAGCAAGTTATTGTGGCCAATTTGATAGCTTTGCCATAGAGCAACGAATGCAGTAGGAAGCTTGCACCAGAACGCCAATATTGTGGAGGAATGCATCTCTTAGAAATGATCAACAATGTTCAACACACCATATGTTGAGGTCTTCTCTCACTTAACAACAAACCTGACTGCTCCAAGATGGAGTGGCCTACCTGGTAGTGGTCAATCACCATGCAGCTGCACAACACGAGAAACTTGATGATGTTGAGGAGATGAATGCAGACATCGTCATGGATGTTGGCATAACCATATCTAGGAGTAAAGTTCCTAAGGAACAATGCGATTGTTGATGGGTGCATGGAGGAGTTTTGTTACTCAAAGTTAACTTATTGGCAAAATCCCAAGGATGTTTTAAAGTGTCCTTTGGATCAAGATGTGCTTGAACCTCCATTGTGAGGCCTATGTGATGTCAATTATTCGGGTTGGATAGCCTCCATGTTCCCACTAAATCAATCAATTAGTTATGTCCAATTCCACTAATTCTTGATTTTCATTTTTGTGAAGTGCAACAAATTTTGGAATTTTGTGCAACTAGTATATCCACACACACACACACACATGCAACATTATAAGGATCTTTTTTCAATTGGTATGCCACTTTGGTCTTCACTTTTGCTTACATTTGTTTCCCTTTATCTTACATGTGATTCATCTTCCTTTTCTTTACTCTATTTCCTTCTATCAAGATCACCCACTTGAAGCTTAATGATTAGGAAATTTTCAACAAGCCAATAAGGGTCTTCCCTAGGGCTAGGATTAGTCATTGCCTCCCTAGCCTTAGGTCAGATTGTAGAGGAAGATTGGCTGTTGGCCTCTTCACAATATTTTGTTTAAGATATTTATAATGAAGTCAAAGTTGTAAGATAGCTTCAAGCTCAATAACCTATTTCCTCATTTCGAAGGCATCCTTGTTTTGTTTGCTTTGTCTAATTGTTTTTATATTTCTTTATTGTCAATGAGATTCTTCTCAGCCTCCTGTGAATGGTTGAATGGCTTTTATATGCTTAAATGTAAATGTCTGCTTGAGACTCGCTGCAATAATGCCGCAATGATTTTCTTCTTTCACATCTCATTCAAATGGTTGATGAACGAATCATTGACTCATTAGCTACCATAGTCTTCATTTCATTTTCTTGAGCTTCTTCCTTTGTCTTTATAAATCTCTACCACAACAATGCAATTTGTTTGCTAAAAAGAGATATGATATCATTCTGATCTAAGTAGTCATCTAATTAAACTCTTTTTTTTTCAAAGCTTAATTAAAAGTCTTTGTTTCCATGTGTTGAATACAATCTGCTAAGTAAACAGGTCAGGATGGCTCCTTGGACCAGTCTTTCATTGCTCCAGGATTGAGTGAGATTCTTCCAAAGCCTCACCAACATCCTTTCCTGAATATTCAGTTTAAGGAAATCACCTTGTCTGGGCTTATTTTAGACAAATACATCCAATCAAAGTGTGCATTGAGGAATAATACTTTTGTAGCGACTTTGTTGGGAAGTAAACTCTCTGATGGATAGTGTGGCAAGCTCTGTAAGCATCCAAAATTGCATCTATTCAGTTGATCTTGTTAGGAAATTTTGTCCAAGGAAAGAACCAAGATAAATAATCAGATTGTGACAACTAATTTGGACCTCACAAGCATATGGATTGGCATCAAAGTGGTTCAAATAAGTAAACAAACCAAATAAGGAAAGCTAGAACGATCCCAAAAAAGAGTGCACAATTAAATTGTACGTCCTCTCTCTCAAGGGGTAGGACTCTTTTGAATTCATTCTCGGGACCAGCTAACACCTTCTCTCCAATATCTACTTCTCAGACCTCAAAATGTACTCAAGAAAAGAGAACCGCACCTCCTTGGAGAGGAGCCAACACTAAAAAGAAGCTTAGAGAAATCAAGGAACAAACTTGGAGGAACACATCGCAGAATCATTAAACAATCACAAGATTGAACAAGAAATCAAAAATCAATGCCAGCAAGAACAAAAGAGATATCATCCTTGGAAGCAACGAAGACTACTATGCCTAAGAAAGATCACAAAAACCGTAACAAAGTCAAGAAGTATCTTCCAAAGTTCCAAGGCTACTAATTAATTGCTGTTGAAGAGCACATGACCAAGTTCCTCACAACAATAAATACATTTGAATTCCACCACGAAGATTGATCATTAAGTCATTTGTCCATACTTCCGATGTTGCAGAGTAGTATGAGTTGCTACTTGTAAGGAGCAACTCACCCTAGCATGAGTTCAAGGAGCCCTTCTAGAATGACTTTGGAAAGCATCAGAATTACACTTTCTCCTCACACAGCTATCCAATATCAAGGAGAAGGAATCAATATAAAAATTTAACGTACAAAGCATGGAAGAAGATCCTCGGGGAGGCTCAGCCCCTAGATAAGATGAGGTGCTTATACATCAATGCTTTTGATGCTAATGTTAATTATCAACTAAAGGACGAGAATAGCAAATAGTCCATTGTTTCTCTTTTAAAATGCATTAATCACATGTTTATATCATAACCCCCATAAGTGTCACCATCAGTTCCATTTTGTTTTATGCATTGGAAGAGAAGTCTTCTTTTTTGAAGTCCTACAAAACTTGGAAGCTTGATAGGGACATAATTCCAAATTCAAAATGACATATTTGTAGAGTATCGTAGATCCAATTTAATTCATAGTACAATACTCTTTCAAAGATTCAGTATATTTTCCTACAAGCGCTTACATTTTAAATTGGCTTCCATCATTGTTGTTTATCTCAATAATGATAAGAACTATATTATAAATGTAAGTAGATAAGTAAGTGGGTAGATCAGTAAGTAGGTCAATAAGTAGGTAGGTGACTAAGCGGAAGGAAGGCATCAACTCATACTCATCAAATTCATGAAGCCATGATGGGTGTGAAGAGAACGAACTACCATACTTTACTTCACACTCTATTGGAATTGAGCCAATGGCATACACCATGCTTTGTAGGATTTCAACCCATGGCATTAGGTTTTGGAGATCCGCTTTCCAATAGACTGAACTGAAGTCACTTTGTGAGGATCTTGAAAGAGTATCTAGACAAGCGTTAGTAGATTGACATGGCAAAGACATAGGCCCAATCAAGTGTTTCTTGGTCATCAGAACCCTTTTGATTGGCTTCCTCTCCTTGATGTTCAAGAGCATAAATGCCCTCCTGCCCCTCCTTTGATGGGAGAGGGAGAATCCCATCCTACCAGACAAAAGCATAAAGGCCCTTTGTTGGGTGACTTTCCCAATCATACGGGATGAAAGGGTGAGAGGCTAAAGGCTCTCTCGCTCAACCCAAAAGCCAAATGCATAATGAAAATTAGAATTACATGACCTTCTGCTTAAACAGTTGCAAGCTTGAGTCCCATACACCCAAAACTAGGGTGACAAAACAAAAATACATGGGATCCACATACCCTCCTCGTACAAAGGAATTGGAAGAACAACAGGTGATTCATCACAGCCTTGAAGCAGACCCACATAGACTGACAAATCACACATTGGATTGTCAGCACTGGCAAGCCTTGCTTAAAGAATATGAAGCTGGTTTATCTGAAAAATGTAACCATGAATGGCTTTGTTTCTGGTCTTTTGGCTTGCCGTAGCTTAAACAAACTAAAGCTTCTTGGATACTTAAAATTCATATCACCATGGGCTCTAATTGGGTACGTGGAAGTCCATGAATGTACTTTTTATTTGAGGAATAAACCTTTTCTGATGAAGCATTCTCATGTCAGAATTTTTCAAAAACCTGAGGATTAAGAAAAATGCATAATATATTGCGTTCCCATTTTGGTAGTACTGATATTGTCTCAACAAGGGAATTTTTTCAATATGTGATTGTTATTTGACAGTTTGTACATAGAAATTTTTGGGGTTTTGATTCAATATGCAAAATTTCAGATACAGTGCATTATCTGAACTGGATTGTCACAGCTGATGAGGATTCCACTATTTTGGTTCCCGGTTCCCTGTACTTAACTAAAAATCATATTTGATCTTTGAAGCTACATGTTTTCAGTTGAGGTGGGGTTATCTATCTAGTTTTTCATAGGACCATCCTTTTTGGAATGCCATGCCAGCACACAGTTTGATCATGCAATGTATACACTTTACGATTTTGAGGTTTTAATGCAAATACTGAACATTCAGTAGAAATGAACAAATAAAAAATAGCAAAGAAAATGAAATAAAAAACACAAATATTTGGAAATAAAATCCACAAAATTATAGTGAATTACATGATCTGAACATCATTGGAACCATGGGATGCCCTCTCTTCACTCTCCCTTTGCTGGAAGAGGTATTTTGACCATCCAATTATGGAGTCCGAAATTTGCTTATGTTGGTTATAAAATGAGGATGATTTTGATGTGTAAAGGAGTCAACTTGTTACCTCCCTCAAGTGTCTAGATTAAGAAACTTGAAACTGCTATGAACAGTGCAATTTTTCATTTCTCCCATGGTCTACGGTTTATAGAAGAATGCAAAAATCCAGGCATGTATGCATGAATATGTATGTTCTTATTTGTATGGATATATGTATGCATGAATGGATATGTGTATGTATTGATATATGTGTGCCTGAATGTATGTGTATATGTATGGATGTATATATGTACAATTTCATAAATAAATATTTATGTACAAGTGTTTACACACACAAATATACAAAACGCCAATATTAAACTTGCTTCTTTCTCAGCCTATGCAGTGAAAACCCCTTGAAATTTCACTAGAACACTGATTCAGCCTGCTTTCCGAACACCTAAGAAAACCCATCATTGTATAGTGTTCGAGTTTCTTAACCCCTGCAAAGGCTATTAGTGCTCCACAGTCACTTTCTTTGGTTCATCCGATCCCACATTGACCATTTAGGGATCCTCCAATACATCATTTACAAGATTCTATTTATTACGGTGGGACTACCATGACAAGTTTTATCCTTAGGGCATGCTTAGAAACCCATTAAATATTCCTGGAAAGAATCAGTCCATTACATACCATCATTTCCATGGTTGTTGTTCCATATGCATGATCATGTGTGCTTACACAAAAAACACAAAGTTATAAACACATCTATGTCAAACTTGCTTCTTTATTAGCCTATACAGTGAAAATCCTTTGAATGTCACTAGAACCATGATTAGGCCTGCTTTCTTGGCACTTAATAAACCCATCTATAAAGAAGGAGCTCTGAGCAGTTGATAGGCCTTACAATAGCATTTTCAAATTTTGTAAAAATTGGTGTTGGAAGAACCCATTGAATTATATAGATATAGATATAGATATAATAGATATATCCCACGTATGACAGGCACACACATGCACACACCCACATCCACACACGTGCACACACACCTTGTCGATAAAAAATAACATATAAGACTCTTTCCAAGTTTTCAAACCCTAAAATTGAATTATATGAAACTTAATTTACCATTATTCATTCCCATTAGCTTATTTAATTTTAATAAGGACCATTGCTTATGCATTTTCCATACCTGTAAAGATTTGTTCCTGAGATAAATAAGGCCCTCATCACCCACACTGACACATCCAACCAATGCTAAGTTCTCAAGATGATTTAGACGTGTAAGAGATTCAAGACATTTGTTGGTTATCTGCAGCAAAACAAATCTTCTCAGTATGCAGTGATCCAATTTCAAGTACACTAAATTAAATCACATTTCAGTTGTGCTAAATGTTGGGCTTAATTCAAAACACATGCAACCAATACTAGTCCATGTTCCTTGAATCACTATCAAGGTAACAATCTCTATTATATACTATGTTTATGAGAACTACTTGCACGACTCAAGACTTATTACCAAAACAGTTCGATCACTGCAAATAATCAAGTACATCCTGACATGAAAATGTCATCTAAGAGTTCAATACTATATATGAAATAAACTAAAAAGCTCTAACTCTAAAATCTAACAATTTAGCATTGAAGGGGAATCATACCAACATGATTCAAATTGGAAGGAACAAAAAGACAGGGTATGAACGAGGTTAGAAAAGCTGTATACATTTTAATATTGTCTAATAAGATGTATGGAGTCATGGACATGTTATAAACATTTCTCATTTTTATGTGCAAAACCATTTCTGTGTGTATGTGGATAATATATTGCATATGGAATAAATGTGCGGCTTAAGCAATAGCTGACTGTTACCAAACAATGCCTAACCAGAAGAATTAGTTAGAATAAAGCACTACATAAAAGACCAGGCTTTCTAGAATATGTGCATATTTAACAATTTTCATGTCTAGTGAATTTTGATTGCCTTACATTGGGAGAATTTCAATGGCCAATACTGGTGAGTAAACTTCTTTTTTTAAAATTGTAAATTGAAACTGAAGACAGACGTCAAATTTTATAAAACAATATTTTTTCCCTTCAAGATTTGTCAACTTTTATTTATATAACACACAAAATAATCTTTATGGAAATTGACATATAGTTTTCACTTTCACCAAACTAATTTTTTTTGAGAAATCATATTGGTAAATATTAGCCAAGATTAATTAACTTCTAGATTCTGCACTAATTTATGGTTACTTTGAATTTTCCCTACCCGTATGAAAAGGTTTCATCTGCAACAGCCACACATTAAAAGGAAGAATAGCCCTTTAAAAAGAGCAGGGTGCCATAACAGAACCAAAATCCTTAATTTTGCCATCACATGACAAGACCTAACCATAAATGCAGAAAAAACAGATCAATAAGAAGGGTAAACTAAGGCTTAAGTCAGATTCATACCTGTAAGTAAGAAAGATCAAGATTCCGCAGCTCCTTGCATTTGACAGCAACCAGCTCGACTCCAAGGTCCGTGACCCCTACACACCACTTAAGATTCAGAGTCTGCAACTTCCTGCATCCAACAGCTATGCATCCAAGACCCATGTCGGTGATTTGCTTGCATTTCACTAGCTTCAATGATTGCAAGTTCTGGGCATGTGCTATAGCTTCAGCTGCATAATCTGTGAATTCAGTGCAATTGGAAAGATCAACCTCAACCAAAGATTTACAACTTTCAACTAGCTCTGCTATACCCAAGTGAGTGAAAGTCCACAACTTTGAGAGGTTGATGGAAAGCAAACGATGCCCAATGATGCGAGCCACATGCCCTAAACTTTCATCTGTGATCTGGGAGCAAAGGGATAGATCTAAATGGTGAATCTTGCTGTATCTTTGCAAGATCCTGGGTAGCAACTCTGATCTCATTAACTGTACTTCCTTCCTAGACCTCGCTTCCAACGAGAAAAAATGTTTGCTGACTAAGCACCATGATTTTCTGTCTGTGGGATCCTGCAGTTTGTCAAGAATAGTTACGAGGATCTCATCATCCAGGATACCCATGATTGAGCTACACTGGATAGCCGTTCTCTTCATTGCAAGGGATTGAAATCATAAACCCGCCCCTACAGGTTTCCAAATTCACAAGCAACGCGTGAACCGAACCTAAACTCTCCTTTGATATCTGCGACACCAGAGATAAAATCAAATTGCTAGACCTTTGCAAGATCCTTGGGGATAATTCTGCTTTATCTATAGCTCAATGTAACCATTTATGAATTCACTCTGTATTCAGATTAGCTTTTTGGGTAATTGCCTAATCCCAAAAATGATGCTGTGAGATTGCTAGAGAACCCAAAACCTGATTTTACAAATGTAAAAACACATCATAATTTTAAGTTTTCTGCAACGCCTCGCGGCAATTTTATTAGATGCTAAAAATGTGCAGAAGCCCAATCAGAAGCTGAATATTTTCTCTGAAAGCCAACTACAATTTCATATTCTAAAGAACTGTCGCAAGCAGAGAATGGATGCGTTATTTTGAGACAGTTCAGGCATCAAAGAACAAACAGGCTAGAAGAAAATGATTGGTTTGAAAACCAGCTCAATTTCACACATCCACCAACCCAATGTAACAATAATCAAATTTAAATTTGAGGCTGGTGAGGCTCAGAGCTTAAATGGGGAGAAAACTTGCTTTTAAGGTCTAAGATGTCAGCCCTGTGAACTTGACTGTACTTAAATTGCAGAGTAGCTTATAATATATGAGAGGACTCCAACCTTTTGAGGACTGGACAAGACATGTACCGTAATCCAGACGTCTAATGTAAGCTTATTCACACCTTTCAGAGTCTGAGCTGGTGCTACACATAAGATTTCAGTTGCCTTGGGTTCTGTATGTTTCTAAAACATTCACTTCTATTTTGACTGAGAAAAAACAGGATTCACGAGATCCTCCACAATCACGAGCCCTCTTTCTTACAAGGATAAGGATCCAGCTACTGACCCGTACTTATTAAGATGTACCATATCCCAATACTAAACCCACACTTATTTCTGACTCAAATGCTACCCCACTTACCAGGAATTGGAATTCAAACCTTGCATAGAAAGAAATTATTCAGCAGATGTATGAAATGCTTATCAGACACCCATCTACTTGCAGGAAGAATCACCCCCTTACCTTATGAACAATAAAATCCCAATTCCTCTTACAACCACCTCACACTCCTCATTCACTCACAAACCCAATTCATCAATGCCCTTTTTCCTAAGAAATTCCTCATTTACAGACATTTACACAGATATCCAATTCAAACCCATCTCATATTCCTCCTTAGACACAGACCCAATTCACGCAAACCAAATATAGCCTCACAAACAGAACCAGGTCTCACCTCTAACTTAAAAACCCAGATAAAACTTCCCTCTTGCTATGCGGGAACAAGATTTTTTTAAGCAATTTCAAATCACAACTAGGTACAACTTCCATTGTCTCGTGCTTTCTTCTTTGAATAGCCCTTCCTTAGACTTGACTAAAAACAAACAGTACGATTCCAGGTACAACATGTATACTATGGTGATAAATTTCCTTTAACGTGAAAGGTGCAGATTTAATCCAAAGAGCCTGGAGTGCATGTACATTGGTCCGTACAATTTATCTGAAAGTAAATTTGCACGACTTTATGACATTCTAGTGGTAAGTAAGTAGCTGGGTTCCATTTGGACAGGTACTGTGTGTACCTCGATGTACCTCCCCCGAGATAACTACCGTATAAAAAAGTGAAGAGAATCGTCCTATCATTCTCTATGGGACCCTCAGCACATGGTTGTGTCTTAATTTACTCGGGTTGGTTGATGGGTACAACGACTATATTTGCAATATCCTTGACGTACAATGATAAAATATCAAAGTTTCCATCATGCTATGAACCAGAAGATGCTATATATCCTTAGCGTTGATGTAGTGTTTTTGTCCACCAAACTTTGTTTAATGACTTCGAAGAATTAACTAGGTGTAAAATTAATGATGAGACTGTTTGTTTTTTTTTTTTTTTTCCTTCTTGGGGGCTGAGCTTAAAAAAATTAATGATGAGACTGTTTTGTTTTGTTTTGTTTTTTTTTGGTTTTTGGGGGTGAAGGCTGAGCTTAAAGGTTACATTTTTCACTTATTAGAGTGTGATCTATAGATAATTTAATGGGGTTGTTATGAGATTCTTGTTGTGGCCAATTTTTATATGGAACATTTCAAAGAATTAGTCCTCCTTAGACTCAGATGGTGGAAATAGATTGAGATGGTGGAAACAATGTATTGATGATACCAACATAGATGTTGGAAATAGAATGAGATGGTGGAAACAATGTATTGATGATACCAATATATGTTGGTCTTGTGGTTATGAACAACTAGAAAATTCCACTCTAACTTATTAAATAATATTACTAATTGTATTAAGTTCATCAAAGAACTCAAGAACCAGTAATCAACTTCTCTTATTAGATATCTTGCTCACTAGGAAAGAGGACAGTTTTGTTGCCTACCAAGTATTTAGAAAATCCACCCATACCGACCTCTACCTCCATGTGACATCCCATTCCCATCATGCCCAAAAAAGCTAGCACCTTAAAGACCTACTACATTTGTGATGAAGACTACATAGACATTGAGCTCTCCCACCTCTCCAAAGTCTTAAAGTTGAATGGGTACTACCACAAATATATCGCTAGAACGTTTAGACAAGCCAAGGCATGCAATGGTTCTAAACCATATGATGATGTCTCTAATGTTTTCCATGTAGCCACCCTCCCATACATTAAGACATCTCTAATAAGTTCTCTAAAATTCTTTGTAAGAAACGCCTCAAGTGTACCTTTAAATCTTTTTCGATTGTCGGAAATCTTATTCCTTCCATTAAAGATTCTAGTGACATTATACTCAACTCTGGGGTCTATAAGATTGTCCGTTAATGTGGGATTCCATACATTCGTGAAATTGATCATTCCATTAGCACTAGAATCAAGGAGCACAATGTTGACATTAGGTATGAGTAGGTCTATAATTTCACCCTTGCAGAACACTCCTTACATACCAAACACCACATTCATTTAGAGGATGCCCGAGTCCTTATCAAGAAGATAGTTTTTTTGACAAAGAAACTCAAAGAAGCTATCATTATCTATAATCGCTTTATCAATCTCAATCAAGATGACGCGTGGAGTTTGAGTCTTACCTAGCAACAATTGTTGGATTCCCTCAAATTTAACCCTCTTTCTTCTAATTTCTCCCTCTCTGTTCCTCCTTTTCTCCCTATTAATCTAAAGCTTATGTTCCCTCCTCTTGGTTTCCTCTCTCTTGCTCATTTCCTTCTCTCCCCCCGAGTCTTTCTCCTTTCATTGTCATTTCCTTCCCTTGGCCAAACCTTAGCTTAATAGCCGCCTTCTCTTGTCTCTATCTCAACCTCTCCTTTCACTCTCTTGGTCCATTTTTCACCATTCCCTTTGTCCTCATTGTTGTACCTCTCCTTGGCTTGACCTATATCTCCCTTTGAGCCTCTTTTTGGGTTTGCCCTCTATTCTCTTTTGGTTTTTGCTTTTGATCCTTCTTTTATTTTAATTTGTTATTATTTTAATCATTATATACTTTTATACTAGTTTCCTCTTTTTATTTGAATAACCTCTATAAATTTTGTGTTTTATTTAAGTAATTGTAACATAATTGTTAACAACTCAACAAATTCCTCTTTTCAAAATGAAGCATGTAGAAGATAGTCCTATTATGGACTTTGTTGAGACTCATCCCCCTCGAGAGGGGTAAGAAGCCATCTCCCAAGATCCCTAAATTTGCCACCATTAAAACCCCTATTGGTGGCTCTTTTGCTATTAGAAGTGGGACCGGGGCTTCTCAACTCAAGAAGATAGGGGTAAGAGTCTTTTTATTGCTATTGATGAATTGCAAAGTAACTCTTCTAATTTTGAATGTTATCCCTCCTTTCAAGACTCATGTGCCCACTATATGGAGAGGAAAGGTAAAGGAAATGTGCTCCTGGAGAACATAGTTAAAGAAGGCCAAAAGCAAAGCGTTGAGTGGGAATATTGGAACAACAAGAGAAGGACTAACAAGACTGTGCCTGAAAATGTTGAAAATAAAGTTTTTTCTTTGGAGAATGATATACTTGTCTTCATAAGGGTTTTAATGAAATAGACTTTGAAGGACAATAGAGAAATTAGAGAAAATGTGAGGAACCTCCAATTATAGATGAACAAAATGGGGAATAATCCTCATTTGACTAAGAATTGCGTGCTTAGGATAAGGTGGTTGCCCTCAAGGAGAGAATGAAACAAATAGACGCTGATAATAAGACCTTAAAGGAGAACCTAGACAAAGTTGTTCAACTAAGTAGGATCACTATCAAGAACTATGAGCGTATGAACATATTGAAGGAAGGGTTCAAGGCAAAAAATGATAATTATATGGAAATGAGAGCCAACAAAATAACCAAAACCTAGGAGAAAGGGAAGATGGTGGAAGAAAAAGATACTGAGAGATGGAATAAATAAATGATTATATCAACTTCATGGTAGAGGAATGGGAGGCGATCAAAGCCATGAGTATTTTGGGTTTTCCGTAGCTTGGATTGTTGTTGTCTCTTTGTTGTTATTTTGCTAAAGGTTTTTGTTGAGCCATTGTCTCTTGTTGTGTGTTTAAGTTGGTATTAGTTAAGACCTAGTCTCACTTTTTATTTCTCAGTTCTGGTTATTTTTTGCTTTTATCTAAATTGTGATATTGTATAAGGTTTTGGGACCTTTCAAAACCCCTTTATGAAATGTCCCAAATGATATTTAATTGCAATTAAATTTACTTTTTAATATGCACCCAAATATTTTAGATATTCACACCAAACTACTCACAAAATATTAACAATTTTTGGGGCAAATAAACAATAACTTAACATGCAAACTCCAAATCTGATTTTTATTTATTAAATAACTGATTACAATAGCAACATGATTGCTACAATAGAAAATGTGCATGCATGAACTTCTACAACAATCCCACAACACCAAACTTCGATTACGCTCCAAACAAGCTGAAATACATAATGTGCAATTCACTCGAAATTGCCAGAAACACACAGAAACCCTTCAAACTGAAATATTCTTGATTTTTTTGATATAAAAATAGAAATAAAGTCTGGTATAACAAATAACAACAGCAGCAAACTCTTGTAGCAAACCCACAACCAAAAAAGCAAACTAGCAAACTATGCTAAAAAACCCATTTGTCGGAAACACCCAAAATTGATTACATCACACAAAAACTTCACCACACTTGCATCAAATGGGTTATGGTGCCAGAGATGATGCTACACCATAAAATACATAGCAACTAAATGATATACAACAATAGCAACCAACAACACTCTTGAAACTACTGAAACTACACAATTAAAATACTAAAAAATACACACTGCCGAAACACCATAAAACCCCACTCAAACTAGTAGAGCTGATCTTTGATGCCTAGGATGGATGTGCAAAAGTAAAGACATAGCTATCCACATGCTACACAACATCAACACCATATAATGCTCTAGAAAACACTGAAACAACATCTATATACACTTGCAAACCCCAATACTGAAAAATGTTGAAATGAACAACTCCTGTAGCTCAATGGCAACCTTTGTATGAGATTGCACTTTGCAATCCTCAAGCTCTCGCTCTTAGATCACTTGAAGCTTATGGTCTCCTGTCCACAAACTTTCAGCGCTAATGGTTCAACGCCTACTGAGAAATCCACCTACTGAGAATTCCACAAGCTAAACAACTCTGTGAAGAAAAATGATCAAATAGCAGTAATCCTTCAAAATGAATGCCTTTGTTTTTTAATGTCATTGCCAAGTTGGGTGCCCAAATCCCAAAGCCATGCTTGCTGGAAAATCATTATTAATTCCTAAAATAACCTTTGCTAAAAAACTCCACCACTCCAAGTTGTCAGTTTAACCAAAAAAGCCACAAATGGAGAGATTTCCCATAACACAAAAATATGCTTTTTAGCTCCACTAAATCTCAACACCTCATTTCATGCATGCACATATTTATTATCATTTATTTAATATTTGTTTGCTAGGATTTAGAAGTTGGCTCCTAACAATATAATATTAAATAAATAAATATTATTTCCCAATGTAACCTTGTGATCTTGACCTGCTATTTTCAGACATCAGGACTTTACTAAAAATAGAAACTACTATTTTTGGAAAGGGGACATGACAAATCCTCCCTCCCAAAATTGCTTATCCTCAAGTAATTGCAATCATAGCGCTCCAGACTCCTTATGTCAAAATAATAAATCATGCTAAACTGCTTAAAAAGCCTTGATCCTGTACCTGTCAAGTGAGACAACTCTTGCCCAAGAATATAGTGCCAACCCAAAGACTTCGAGTTCTTTGTGACAATACCATGTGATGAACAACAATATCCATGGAATATAATCCCTTTGATATGTGGATGATTGAGGCCTTCTATCTGATTCCCAAACTGAACTACATCTTCTCACAATTTTTTTGTAAATTTGCCAAATATAGTTTTGTCTATCTTCCCTCCTAGCATCTTGGTAAATCTCTAAGAAGTGTACCTGTGATGTGCGAAATTGTTACAACAATATTTGATGTACAACCAAATATTCCATATTACTTGTGGGCTAGTATGCCTTGCATCTTCCCCAATCAACAACCTCTTTCTTTTAGCTTGTTCTTCCTAAAGTGTATGTGCACTGTCATAAGACAAGTTAAACCAAAAACTCTTGCAACCTCTTACAATGATATAACTCTGATTTTTACAGTGTATAGGATTGTTATAGTAGTCCATGCATCCTCCATAACAACAAAGACAATTTTTTGAAATAATCACCTCTTTTACCTTCGCATTGTGAAGATACACCCTATTGAAATCATCACTAATTGTTTCATACTTTGCCTCATCTTGAAGGATGTTAAATGCAACTTCAATATCTGATCTAGAACAACAATAGTATTGTTGAGAAACAAAAGTTAACATCATATAACAGTAGAAAACACTCCACCAAACTCTAGATCTCAAATCTACAAATGATAATTCATTCCGCTGGAAATCTATGCACTCTCTGAGTCCATCCATTAGCACATACTGTTCATACCACAAATTTTCCAAAATGATAGTGGCAGATGCATCATAAACATAACCTATCATCTGAAAATTTCTCCACTCTTTATCTATAAATGTCTTCCAAGTCATTCTTAAGTATACATATGAATTCCTATGGTGACTAGTTAGTAAAGAAAGAACAGTATTGATGATAAATTTTTGTTTTGTAGACATCCAAGAAATCTTCTTCTAATTATTATTGATCTCTAATAGGAAACAACAACAAAGGGGTCTACTACAACATAAAATCACCACCACAAACTTCTCTAACAAAATCAGAAATGTTTGCATACAAACTAGACAAAACTGTTGAATACCATAGTGTATTTTCTTCCCTGCATAGTCAAACCTTAGCAACAACAAAAAGTGCCCATACTGAAAAGATATAATTTCCATTGTCTGGACTAGATCATGAACACCATAGTAACACATTCAACATCAATACCACACAACATTCCTGTATGAAATTTGTTTATTGAAGTAACATAACCATGCTCATACTTTGACTTTTTGATATGTATGATGACTCCTTCAAAGATATGAGGATGCTCAACACAACTCCTTAACTCATAGTACTTCTTGAAGAAATCAGATATGTGAGTATAAACACCATACAAGGTTGATGCAACATAGAGAAAACTCCATCATGAAAATATACCTTAACCAGTTCCAAAAAATTGCATACCTTGATAACAATCCATGAGTCATCTAGAAGTTGAGTCTTCACACAATTAGAAATGATGAACCTCCATGCATCACCACATTCCATGTGGAAATCTCATCTTCAACCACATTAGTACACTCTTCATCAGGTGGTCTACAAGGAAAATTACCAACAAGAAACTTGCTACACCTGTCCACATTACTCTGCACCTTCTCATGTGAACATATAAGCTATCTATGATGGAAACCTCTTTCCCTAAGTTTACGTCCTTGTTGCTCTTTCCAAGTGCCATCTATATGCTGCAATATTCTATCTAGTAACAATTTTGGGAACATTTTTCTAAGCATCATTTTTTGCTGATTTGGAAGCAACTGAATAACAAAATAGCTTGCATTCTCTCCTTCATTACACAACTTGTTGTCCAAGGAACTTGTCCCTTGAAATAATTCTTCATACTTGTGTCTACTTCCATTGTTTCTCTAAAAACATCTCCAAGCACCCTATCTTTCCTTGCACATGTAATTTGATGCTTCGGTATTGCAATTTTTGGCTTCCCTAGTATTGCCTCAATTGGAGAATGATTGCACCACCAAGCTTTTAATGTGCCACTTTGATACAACTTGAAGTTGAGGGCTCTAAACCAAGCAACACAACGCCTATTGCTGATTTGAACATCATTGATGGATTTGTAGTAGTACTCCCCTTGTCATGATGAATATCCTCAATAGGATAATTCTCAACTGGGGCATTCCTCTCAAAATATCCTTCATTAAACCAAGGGTAGAAATCGTGTATGTATCTTGGTCCCAAAAATGCCATGCCATGCTTAATAATAAAATTAACAATATAAGAATGATATATACTTCTCTTACCACATGCCCACCATAAGCATCTCATTGTGTCTATTTCCATTTGTCCACCTGCTACAAGCTTGTATTCAACTATGGGGCTTAGCTCCAAGGAATAATCTATGAATTTGAAACATGGATCCTTCAAAACACTGTTATAACATTTAGTATACTCTTTATTCCCTTTCAAGGAATCTGTAATGTCCCGTCATGCAACCCTAGAGTAATAGACCAACAAGTGCAAAACTTACATAATTTTTTTTTTTTGAAGCAAGTAAATGCAATAACAGTAACCAAAGATATCATAATACACAACATGAAGAAAAGTGCACTTCTAACTCCTCTAGGGAAACATAACTGCATCAGTGAATATAAAGTTAAACCACACAAGAGAAATACATTATACCGATACTACAGAAAGAACAACTTTTACATTTGCAAGATAGTTAATATACAAAGTTACAATGCAAGAATACAAGACTGATCGTGTCGGTTTACAAAAGAATACATCTGAAAGTAACAACATCTCTGAGGGTGGAAAGAAAACTGGAACTGGAACACCTCTGCACAGGACTCGAACTGAATCTCCAAGAAGGCCAATGGATAGCTCTGCCACCCAACCATGTGGAACCCTGAGGTCCACCCCTCCGAGCTAGGAAATAGCAATGAGGATTCCACTAAGCCAAAGTAACAACATCTAATATAACCAAACGACAACAGACTTGACACAACTGACCATATCAACAAAGCTGCACAAGACAAGACATCACTCCAGAGGTACCAATGAAAGCATAAAGAGGGAAGTAGCTAAGCTGCAATGAGGAGAGTGTCATCGCATGGGTTACCTAGGCTATCTCTCACAAGAAGCTGGCCCCCATCTATGGTTACCCTGGTAGCCTCTCCCTAGGCACCGGTCCCATAGGGTGACACATGCGGAACCGACATGTCCTCTCATGGAGACAAGGAGGTCGGCCTTGCCAACCAGGCCTTCTCATCCCATCCTTAGCCTGCGAGAGCACTTAAGGCATGGGTGAGGTATCTTACTTAACTTGTTATGTGTTTTACTACCCCAACCCTCTTGATTAAGTTATTAAGTTTCCACTTGCTTACAACTTCCATGGGGTTACCTAGGCAGCCTCTCACTAGGCACCGGCCCCACCATGGAAGCCACTCTCCTTTCTACACTAGCAACCCTTATACAACATTTGAAACAAAAGGCATGCATGAGCAAGGGACAATAAGACATCTAACTTTTCACAACCAACATGATACATAAACAGTTAAAAAGTTCCAAATTCACAAGTCTTTTCCTCCATTCAAAACAAACTCGGTTCCATTATCTCATTACAAGGACGTGCCACAATAATGAACCGAAAACCAAAAATCACACCTCTGGAGTTAGATAGGTTGAACACAAAACCAATGTTACAGTAACCATTACCCGAAAAGGACAACGTTGTCGCGTCTTGACACCAAGTAGTTATGACATCTCTCAAGATTCCCACTTCACAATAAACCAAATCATAGACATAATCTCAACCCCAAAGTAACATAATGATCCAATACAAGCATAAAGATACGACAAGGAGGGCAATCATGCATAAGAAATTCAATATACTCCTCTTTTAAATCAAAAAATCAACCATGAGATGGAACATCAATTAATAAGAAGATTCAAGTTCACGACATTAACAATTCTCTCTACAATTTTAAAATAAAATTCCCTAACTAAATATCCTAACCATTACCATCTTCTACGCCATTATAAATATTTGCAAGCATGGATTTTCCATCTGAGATTTACTACTAACACAACCTAATATGAACAATCACAAATATAAGAATATTCTTGCTGTAATGGAAAGAACTTTTCATCCACCATCTAATTATTACAATTTTCTAACGAACAACTATAACACAATCTATTTCTTACAAGCATATATTACCGTCTCTCATTATACAAATTCAATTTCAAAACAAAACACTATGCATTTTTACCTACAAGTATAGATTACCAATCAACGTTTAACAACTACAATTTCTAATGAAAACACTACAAACATATACAAATATTTTCCTAGCATCTCACCATTTACTAATTTCTAATAACCACATCTATAAGTAAATACTTTTTTTCTATTCGCATATATTACTATCAACATGATACCGACTACCATTCTAATGAGATCTTCTAAAATTACAAATATATTCCTTTTCCCAAACATAATTTACCATCTAACATTAAAATCTCAAAACAAAACATTATAACCGACATAATTTCCTATAACCAAAAGTTACCAACTAACATCTAACCAAACATCATTTCAATTCAAACCCTACAAACATCTATGTTTCCCTAACATTATACCGCTTATAAGTTGCAACACAAAGCGTAGGTACTTTCCTATTCGCATGGATCACCATCTATTGTTTGCCACATAAGAATTTCTAATATAACAATTATAAGGAAAGATATTTTTTTCCTATTCGAAATTTTCCTACTAATACAAAACAATCACAAATCAAAGCGTAAGTAATCCTAATGACATGCTACGATATACCATACTAAGCCAATAACTACAATTAGCATTCACTATGTTGTGGGCACTGACTTGCTCCTAGTCTTCCTGTGACTTTAATTCCATTAAGAATAGTAACAACGTGACTCCCAGCACACATATCAACTACTCAGTCTACTAAAAGGTGACTACAAATTCCAATAAAACACTTTACAAAAGTTATCTTCTCTTCACCACATCACAAACTACATGACTTAAGAAAAGCGACTCAATTAACATGCATTGCTGTGGGTTTGACTAACCCTAAGACGACTGCTACGGTCTCGACCAAATCTAAAACGTTGGCTAAAGTTTCAACTAATACATAACACATTTGCTACGAGCTTCGGGTATCACTAACACATCTGCTGTAGTTACAAAAAAATGACTACACTGAACACACGTCTAACCTCACTTCCTAAAGAGACACTCATACCACGATTGAAATAAGCGGTTAGCTAAATCGACCATAGAAATTGGAATATCCTTTATGAAGAAAACACACTCTATTACCATGCGACCAGCTAGTCTATCAGTTATACATGGAATAGATACAAATAGAAACTATAGAAATTTGAAAGATATTTTATCAGAAACCAAAATCTACTTTCCTACACAAGGCATAGTCGGCCATCAGAATGGAACAAAAACTTAGAGAATAAAGATCAACTGCCAAAGCAACGACTCACATTCCAATCTGGACACACAAAAGTTATTTAGCTTGGGCGCATAAAAACAAAGCTTCAACCATGTTTAAACCATTTTTTTATGTTTTCTAAGATGATGAAGATAAGGTATTTGTAGCAGAGGTTCGGCCAAGGCAGATATAGATGAGTTTCCAGGAAGATTATGGGCAGGACATAATACCAATAAATAGCAGTCAAGACACAAAGTTGACGATAAAAGTAAAGCTCATATAGCAGAAGTTTCTTAATTGATTGACCAGATTTTAATGACAGACCAGGTATGAGTAATATCAATCCTAGCCCTACAATAGACATCTAGAAGAAAGCATAGACATCCACTGCATAAAAGCAAAGGGTATATCATACAGATAGAATAGTTGGAAAACTCTATCAAACATATAATCACAACGTGGAATCATAGATAGGTACGTGAGTTATTTTGCAAAATGCTCAAAAGAGGTAAGGACTCTTATCACTCTTTGGTTTGCCAAATATGAATGGACAATGGATTTTGTTAAATAGCTAAAATATTTTCAAGAAAACGACTATTAGTTGCAAGGATAGAACTCTTCTAGACTCTACAAAATAAGTGTTTAGAACAATATAATGGAAGAAATTTTTGTCAGAGGTGTGGTTGGAATAACTCTTGTAGACATGAATGCAAAGATGGAGAACATAGACAAAGCCCGATGACTGTTGACGAAACCCTCAAGAGAAGTCTTAGCAATGAATGCAGAAACGCCAAGATGGGAAATCAACATAAGAGCATCCAAAGATTACAAATTTGCAGAGATAATGGTGACAACACGACACAACTGAATGGGATTTGAATCGACACAAGGATCCAAGAATGTCACAATGTTTGATTATAAATTTTCAAGGGTGATCAGCTACAGAAATCAAGATGGGAGAAAGCAACAGGCAAACTAGAACAAGACCTCAGACTAATTGATACACAAGTACGAGGGAGAAGAATTAATTTATCCAAGCATAATAAAACTCAAGCAAGAATTATACTGAACATACCCGGAACAAGATTTTGATCTGAAGCCTCCCTAATTTCTTCTGTATTCCTGTAGCTAATGCTTTGTTTTTCCCCCAAATTCTCAATTCACCTTCCAAATCCCTCGCAGAACAAAATTCCCCTCCAATCTAAAAATGGTTCAACTCATAAAATAAATGCAGACATGCATCTGTTACCCAACATCCCACTCCCCGAGAAATTCAAAAGTTTGCTATAAAAAGAGATCCCAAATCTTCCAATCTCAAAATTGACAATTCAAGGCATTAATTTCACATATCAAAAATTATTCTGTACCAAAAATATACTAATTACCTGTAACTCCAACTTATGACATAAATGCTTTAGAATAGTAGATAATTTAATCTAGTCCATTAAAAAAATTTAACCAATGTGTCCATCCAAGTTCTAAGCCAAAACAAATATTATCCAATAAACATAATAGGAGCATTATTAGTTAATAATAAATCATTAAAGTATTATCCAACCACACATGAGCATTATTAACACAACTCGACTATACACCACAACACAAAATTACCAAACATAAAAGGCAAGGACCAAGCGTCACAACACGACTCGAGACTACAATAGAAGACAAGGACTGACCTAGTGGAATAGACCTTGTGTTATCTCCCATCACTGATACCCATTGGTGCAAGAACCTGCTCAAACCTGCTATATCAGGTGGAGTTGAGGTTCGGTACTTGCAGCCTGCATCTGAACAATTGGTTGAATACATTTATGTCAACACACACAGAGTCAGAGAATCACGGCGTAGTAGGGTGCTCGAAGCGAGTAGTACTACACTGTCTCTGCTATTTGAAACAAGATTATAACTACTGCATTTGAATTCCAGTATCAATAGATCTACATACTTTGAATGTTTCAAGTATTTCCATTCATTCTCCTGCCCCTTGCTGCACATCCAAGGTGAAGCTGGAGGGGCACTACAGAATCACCCATATCCCATATGTAAGAACAAACTTGAATTTGAAACTGAGAGTCTACATGCCCTATACTGCAAGTTGTGTTCTTTGCTCTATCACCCTTTTTAGCATATTTTCCATGATGACATAAATTTTTTAGTGACAAAGAGGGAGATAATAGATCAAAAATATGATAATCTTCTTCATACCTTAGACTATCAACATGGTTTCCATCTTCCTCTACTAAAATAAATATCTCTGAAGAATTTGCAACAGTACTACCATTATCATAATAGGGATCATCAACTAAAACATCTTCCTTGGATTCATTCCCTTCAACATAGTTAAGATGCAAATCATTTCCACCTACCAATGGTTCCATATCTTCAATTTCCCAAGACTTGATAGTTGTCTCTTAGACAACATTAAGAATAACTGGAACACTTCCTTCTTCATTTTGCACATGCAACTCTGATTTTTCTTTTTGTTGCACCATCGTGCCATCTCTTCCATATCTTGAATTTGTGACTTAAGTGTTTCTACCACTATATCTGGTTCTTTATCCTCCTTCAAATTTTCTTCTTCCCTTCTAAAGTTGATGTAATACATGTCAAATGATTCTGTGGCTTTGACATCTTCAGGTTCTCCTAGGTATTTGTCAAAAATTTCAATGATTTCCTCTTCCACAGGTATAGATATTGCTAGAAATATCAAATATTCTTGAAATTATAGAAGGTCCTTAAATAACCTTGATATTCTTCATACCATTTAGAAAGTTCTCTTACATCATCATTCTGTCACATGCTCTTAAACAGTGATTCCAAGAAACCTCCCATGAATCACATCAACACTTCAATACCCTACAAGCTGGCAAGATCTTTGCTCTTATACCAATGAAATGTCCCAAATGATATTTAATTGCAATTAAATTTGCTTTTTAATATGCACCCAAATATTTCAGATATTCATACCAAACTACTCACCAAATATTAACAATTTTGGGGCAAATAAATAATAACTTAACATGCAAACTCCAAATCTGATTTTTATTTATTAAATAACTGATTACAACAGAAAAATGACTACTATATCAGAAAATGTGCATGCATGAACTTCTGCAACAATCCCACAACACCAAACTTCAACTATGCTCCAAACAGGCTGAAATACACAATGTGCAATTCACCCGAAATTGTCAAAAACACACATAAACCCTTCAAACTAAAATATTCTTGATTTTTTGATAATATAAAAAATAGAAATAAGGTCTAGTATAACAAATAACAACAGCAACAAACTCCTATAGCAAACCCACAACCAAAAAAGTAAACTAGCAAACTATGCTAAAAACCCATTTGCCAGAAACACCCAAAATTGATTACATCACACAAAAACTTCACCACACTTGCATCAAATGGGCTATGGTGCCTGAGATGATGCTACAACAAAAAAATACACAGCAACTAAATGATATACAACAACACAATTAAAATACTAAAAATACCCTGTCGACACCGCCGAAACACCATAGAACCCCACTCAAACTAGTAGAGATGATGTTTGATGCCTGGGATGGATATGTAGAAGCAAAGACATAGCTATCCATGTGGTACACAACAACAACACCATACAATGCTCCAAAAAACTGAAACAACATCTACATACACTTGCAAACCCCAATACTGAAAACTGTTGAAATGAACAACTCTTGCAGCTCAATGGCAACCTCTATATGAGATTGCACTTTGCAATCCTCAAGCTCCCACTCTCGGATCACTTGAAGCTTATGGTCTCCTGTCCACAAACTTCTAGCTCCAATGGTCCAACGCCCATTGAGAAATCCACAAGCTAAACAACTCTATGAAGAAAAATGATCAAACAACAATAATCCTTCAAAATGAAAGGCTTTGTTCTTTAATATGTCATTGCCAAGTTGGGCATCCAAATCCCAATGCCATATTTGCTGAAAAATTATTATTAATTCCCAAAAGAACCTTTTCTAAAAAACTCCACCACTCCAAAAAAAAGCCATAAATGGAGAGATTTCCCATAACACAAAAATCTGCCTTTTTGCTCCACTAAATCTCAATGCCTCATTTCATGCATGCACATATTTATTATTATTTATTTAATATTTATTTGTTAGGATTTGGAAATTGGCTCCTAACAATATAATAATAAATAAATAAATATTATTTCCCAATGTAACCTTGTGATCTTCACCTTCTATTTTCGGACATCGAAACTTACTAAAAATAGAAACTACTATTTTTGGAAAGGGGACATGACACTTTATTTATCATTTAATAAAAAAATATTTCAACATTTTTTTTTAATTCTTATTAGTTTAATAATCCTATTTCTAATTGCATTATTTTAAGACTACAATATTTATAATACTTATATTTCATTAATTTGAACTTGTGGGTTTGCTATAGGATTTTGATCTAGCTCTTACGGAATAAATTTCACAAAACTCCCTGCTAGTGTCGAAGTCAAAGTACGAGGGATGCTCCTACATCACTCTCTCACATTTTTATTGTTACATGTCATTCTATAATTTTAAAAAAATATAATTCATTTTACGCCCACAACATTCTATAGTGGTATCAAGGAGAGTTTCATGTCATTACCATGTACATAAAAACTAAATAGGCTGCCTAATATATTAAAAAATATATAACTATAAAATTAAAGTTTTAAAAAGTAACATATATAGTACACTTTTTAAAGCAAAGAGGAAACAAAAGAATTACCAAAATAATAAATGGTGGCTTTTACAAAAGTAAAATTAAATTTTACATACAAAAGTATAAATAAAAACAAAGTAAATAATGTAATAGAATAAAATAATTCTAAATAAAATAAAATAACTCTTAAGTAAATAAATAAAATAAATATAATAAAAATAAAATAATTTTAAGTAAAATAAAATAACTCTTAAGTAGTGTGTGGGGTGTGCTCAAGTGGTTGGACCACTTGGTCCTCATGATGGAGACTAAGGTTTCCTCATGATGGAGACTAGGGTTTTCTCCTGATGGAGACTAAGGTTCAATTTTGTTGAATGTATATCTTACCATTGTTGTTTCATGTATCTCATAGCTTCGGTCAAAAGTAAGTAAATAAAAATAGCTCTTCAAATTTAAAAAATAAATAATATAATTAAAATAAAATAATTCTTAAGTAAATAAAAAATAGCACTTCAAATTTAAAAAATAAACAATATAAATAAAATAAAATAATTCTTAAATAGTTTTAAAGTAAAATAAAATAACTCTTAAGTAAATAAAATAATTTCAAACTAGTATCTTTATACGTTATATATATATATATATATATATATATATATATATATATATATATATATATATATATATAATTTCAAACTCGTATATATATATATATATACACACACACACACACATGAAAGGCCTGGGAACTACAGAACAAAATGGGCATATAAACAATCATGAAACTTGTACATAGCTACCCAATTAACAAGCTATTGACCAAACAACCAAGATAAACAACTATCACACCCACCCATATGGCATTTCTATAGAACAATTCTCTTTAGTTTCAAATTTAAAAATAAACAATATAAATAAAATAAAATAATTCTTAAATAGTTTTAAAGTAAAGAAAATAATTTCAAACTCATATCTTTATACTTATATATATAAACTTGAAAGGCGTGGGAACTAGAGAGCAAAATGGGCATATAAACCTAGATGATGGTGAGAAACAACAACCAGGTCCATACCAAAAAATAGTCATGAAACTTGTACACAGCTACCCAACTAACAAGCTATTGATCAAATAACCGAGATAATGTACACAACTACCCAACTAACAAGCTATTGACCAAATAACCAAGATAAACAACTATCACACCCACTCATATGGCATTTCTATAGAACAATGCTCAACCAAAATATTGATAAAAAACTACCGCATGACCAAAATAAAGAAATTCTAACATAAAAGTTTGAAATGGGGACCAGGGTAAAATACTTAGGCCCCAAGCAACCCCCGCTTAACAACATTGTATTTATCACAAGAAATTGTCTTACTTGACGGAGCCACAACCTCCACATCCTCCAAGTCCTCATTGTCACAACAAATAGAAAACGTCAGGATAGCCTTCATAAGTAGAGCCACTTTCAAACCCTTTGCTAACTCCTCCACCAAATGCTACAGACATAGTTTCCTTTTGTTGGAAGCATGCAGATGATCAAGAATGTAATTAAAATATACCTTCAATTGCTGAACCACATCTTCGATGTCATCGTGAATCAAATATGAACCAGCTGCATTCAACACCAAAGAGGCACATGACAAAGTTTGAGCCATGTCAAACACATTCCTCCTTCTCCACATGTGCCTAGGGTTGAGGAGGAGCTTAGCCATGGCCAAGTGAATCGCCACACTCAACACCTCATCCATATCCTTGGCAAGCTCCCAAATACATATCACCCAATGACGGAGATCCATATTTTTTATTTCCTTCTCGACATACACCATGAAATCCACTATTATTTCCTTGCTAGAGACCCCTTGTTTCCTCTATTTCACGCTCTTCTCGAGAGCCTACTCTTTCCCCTTGTTCTTCCCTCCTTTTCTAAAACCCTAGAATGAGAGCCTTTTGATGATGCCATTTGTCAAAAGCATAACATACCAAGAACAACAAATAATATACCTATAACCACAACATAAAATGCTTACCGCCACCTTTGCCTATAAAATAGGGACCATCCTTTCTCATAAATGCCTCTATGCCATCTCACACATAAAATATCGTTACTTCTTATGCCCCCTACCACCTATCCAACCCATTATTTGGTGAAGATATTAATATATTTTCATAAAAATATATTTACAACCTTAAAATTGTTTCTAAGATTATTTTAAAAAGTGTATAAAAAAAGTTTTAAATATTAAAAAGATTAGTCTAGATGGTAAGTTATTTTTTCCATTTATCCTCCTCTAATTTATTATATTTCTTAACAATTTTATTTAGGTCTCAACTAGTTTTCCAAACATTTGTTTTGAAAATCACATCAAATAAGTATTTTAATAGTTGTTTATTTATATTACATAATGTTTTTAGAAGTATTAAATTAGTTATAAAATAATATTTTGACATGGAGATGTTTTTTTGGGAAGGAATATTAAATTTAAGTATATTTGGAGTCTTTTAAGTTTTATTATTATTTATTTAATATTGTAAAATAAAATATTATATCTACATTAAATAATTAAATGGTATTAATAATAAAGGTTATGTATTAACTAGTTCTTATATTTGTCATATATATAAATGCTTAATGCTTAGATGATAATAAATAGTTAAAGAGACTACTAAATATTTTATATATGTTTGAATTTTTAGCTAATAATAAATAGTTAGAAGACCTAGTAGATATCAAGATTGAGCTCTTATTATTCATTTATTTTAAAATTAATTATTGCTAAAGTAAAATCAATATATTTAATGGGCTATACTTCTTAACACAAAGCTCGTGGCCATAATGTTCATGGTTGGTCAGTCTTCTTGCTAGCATTCACCTTCTCCTTATTGCGATTCTAGAGGAGCTCTAGGTTGGTGAGGCAATGTCAAATCCCCTTGGCTTGCCCTGGCCATTTCTCCTACTAGGGTTGCTTCTTAGCCTCTTGAGGAAGTGTAAACTAATGAGGATAATCTTGATGGTGCCCTTACTAGCTAAGAGCATATTCCTAATGGGCAAGAAAATCAGATGACCATGAGTTATCTCCTGCTATTGGTTCTATAGCTCCTACTACTTAGCAACTTTATTTTTCTCTTTGTATATGTATAAGGCTTGGCTTCCCTAGAATTTGAGGTGTGACTATCTCCACCCACATTTTTTTGTGATGTAGTGTATTTTAAATGACTTGTTTAGTTAATATGAATGTTTATTTCATGGAAAAAAAATTAATTAAACTGGTTAGTTAGAATAAAACTAAGCATTGGGACTTCTAGAGAGGTTACTTGTCTTAAACATGCTTAACCATGGAATTATCCTAAGATCAAGTCCACTTAGCTTGCTACCCCATTTATAAAACCTTCAACAAGTGTTAATGATAACTTTAAGAACCCCCCCTAAAAAAAATATAAAACCCTGACATATCCTAGCCTGAGGCAATAATTTTTGAAGCAAATGTACACCAATTTTAGGAAAAAAAATTGTTCACATTGTTGGATTTTGCTGGCGAATTATCGATTTAAGAAAAATATTGGCGAAATATAGATTTTTTTGAAAAAATAAAATACTTTTATTGGTGAATTATAAATATATTAAAAAAATTAAGTTAGGTGGTGAATTATAAATATATATAAAATATAAAATTAATTAATTGGCAAATTTGCCTATGATTTAAAATTATGCAGTTGACAAAAATATTATACGTTAAATGATAAAATTTACATCAATTGATGAACATAGATCAATAGCTTAAGTTCTATTATGGACCCAAGTTTTAACACACCTAAATTTGAACTTAAAGTTTTCAGAATAGGTCTCCTTAAGAGATAAGTGTCAATGAGTGAACGATAATTTGTTATGATGCGATATTCATATATTATTAATTTATTAACCTTTAGCAATTTAAGAGATTTTACCGACATGTAGAAAGATGCCATTTGGAATTTATTTATCTCATCTACTTCATTTGTTCTGATATTGCTTACAGAAATATTAATTAAAAATTGATAATAATAGAAATATAGATATTTTTTTACAAATATTTTGCATCATCTAATGTATGATAATCAATGGTTGAAATTCTATTCTAGGCCAAAGTTCTGACACCCCCAAACGTGAACCTAAAGTTTCTAGAATTGGTCTCCTTAAGAGACAAGTCTTAAAGAATTTTTTTAATGAGCCGATATTTACAGTTGACTTGGCTATAGCCTATTATTAGACATTACGATCGTCTTATGTGGAATGCAGTTCATGGTTATAACTTATCTTCTCATGTGTAAGGCGTTCCTTCAAAATCTCTAAATGTGGTTTAAATGCCATCTCCCGTTGGTATTGTTCGGGTGTTCAAATTTGAACCTAAAGTTGCCAAAATAGTTGTAGAGCTTTCAACTAACAAATCTAAAATCACACTAAATCCTGATCTTGAATGTTGAAAAATACATATGAGGCAAGAGAATTTATGACAACAATGGGCATTGGAGTATAAGGTGGCCAACGAAGGAACATTTTATAGGTTGAAATAAGTGTGGAATAGGAATTAATCCTATTAATCCTAGGAAGTTTGAATCTAGTTTGCAAATTAGCTTCAACTAAGTGTTGAATAAGAATTAAGTAGATCACTTTTCCCCATTCACAGTTGTGATGGGATTCTTGCTCCCGCTATATCTACTGATTCTATGCAAGATCTGACTTCTGTGGACAAATATTCTCCCTCCTCACGAGAGGTTTATTTGGTTGAGGTTGCAGTAAAGGATTTCCCTCTCCTCTCTCCTTGATCAAAGGATTCAGATAATGGTGTTTCCTAGATGATTGTTCGATGTAAGAAGAGGGGTCTTCCTAAATTTGTGTTTGACTCTCAAACCTAGGTCAAGGGTGTGTAGATTGCTTGATCGGGGTTTGGTGTTGTGTAGGATGACCCATTATGTTTTGAGAGTTTATGTTCTTTGGGGTAGTTTGTGTTGGTTTTTTCCCAGACTGGATGCTGATTCCCAGATTTCCCTACAAGGTAGCCATCAGTGATCAACAGGATCTCTGGGCCAGGGGCCAACAGTGTAGGAGATAGACTCTATATTTTATCTCCTCTTCTTCTTCAGGCTCTGCAAGACCTAGGGGGGTATTCCCTACTCAACATCCATGAGGATATGCATACAAGGCTGGGATGCTGACAGAAAGCAGATAAGTCCTCCTGTAAGTAGACCAAAACTGAAAGATAAGAGCAAAGGGGCTAGCTTTGGGCCTATTTGCAGTTGTAGACAGAGGACTGAGGTTCCTAAAACTAATTCTAATGTCCTAATGGTTGTTTTAGATTGTGATTTGGATTTTAAGTTTGGATGCAAAGCTGGACATGGTTGTAACACAAAAACAAAGCAAGATTGGTGCCTATCCAGGGCCTGGAGTCAGTAGACATACACCTGTGAATGATCAGCATGAACAACTAAAACTAGATTTCAAGGGGATATATGTGATATCTGCCTTACAGATATCTCCCAATACAGAGTGTTGAGTTATCTCTACTTATGGCATCCCTACTGCAGTATACCCTTCCCAATGTTCAACCTGAAAATAGTTTAATCTACCCCTTGAGCAGAAGTTAAAAGATCAGACATTCAACATAGGAATTCTATGCTCTAGAATCTAAACATTACCCAAATATCCAGATTCAGAAGAAGAATACATGCAATACTGGAGACAGAATTAACACAACACATGCTAAGATAGCATTTCTCATATAAGATTAATCATGAAATCAGTGGGTTCATGCCAAAAACGTACAACAAGAGATACATAAACTCACAGGTTAAGCTGTATAGAGCAACCAGATCAGCTTGTTATGAATTACAGAGCCAAAAATCTTCAACTTTCAACAACCACAAATGAGTAACACTTCCTGCTTATAACAGCCAGGTAGTGTACCACAGCAATTAATTACATGGTTGACCAAAAATCCTGCCAGATACACAGTATCAGGAAAATGGCGCTCAAACACTACCAGATTGGCGCCCAAACATGAATGCAGCAGGTAGGGGAGGAGACAGGAAGAAATCTTGAGCCCTGCGCCACTGTCCGCTGATGTACACCTTCAATCGGGTACCAGATCCGCCCATACCTCTGCAACCTTCGCCATTAATGGCGCACCAACCCGCGGCCTTGGGAAAAACATCTAACAGTCGATCGCAACCATTTCCCGCCGAGATTCATCATCATGATATTTGAAAATATGCAGGATATCAATTATCCCACATGCACCCCGCGATGACCTCTTTAACACTTTATATACTAGGTCATGAGCATATATGATGTCGGTGCTTTTGCTCCTAACGACACTAGTATAAGACTTCATCATCATCATCATCCTCCAGCAGCATGATATCCTGTTGCTTGAAATATCACCCTGACGTCAGCATCATATTGCAATATAACTGCATGATAATCGCCTTCATCCGCACAACCTGATCCATCGGAGGAACATCCTCCTGCTGAGCTTATACCAAAAGTCTGGCCGATGAACATCCTGATGACATCATCATCATATCCTGCTGACGTCATCATCATATCTGCCTACTGCGCACCTCCTCATATCCGGATGACGTCATCATCATGTTTGCAAATATCGAGGGATCTCCACAAGATGATCTGTGTTAGAAATATGACCCCCCCGGACCTTGATGACATCATCATCATATTAACATCAGGATGATATTCGGAAGACAACCGGATATTTGGAAATATCATCCTGATGTACAAATATCAGGTTGCACTGTAGCTCCACTATAAGATCGGGGCGATAGATGAATATGATGATGCTTGAAAAGATCACCCCCACTAGATAATGCACGAAGCTAGCAGGCGGATATCTCCTTGATATCAGCATCATCATGACGCTGGAACAAACATACACCCGAGTGATATGAAAATATCATCCCCTCCTTCGGAAATATCATGATGCAGATAGGCAGAGAAATAGATATCACCCTGACATAATAATGACGTCAGCATCATCAGGATGACAAAACAATGAACAAGAAGTGATACAACATCATCAGGATGATATTGACTAAGATCATCCTGACGTTCAAAATATGATGACCCCAGTGAATATCGGGTCGCACTTAGAACTCTTCAACAACATTATCAGGATGATCATAACCAAGATCACCTGATGATAAAAATATCACCCCGGCGAAATATCATGAAGGCAGAAAATATGATGACCCCCGCAAGCAACACGGTGATAACTGGAAATATGATGATGATGATGACGACCCTTAAGAAAAAACAAGTCAGGTCAAACAACTCAAAGAATAACCCCTTCAGAATATCGGGGCAACATCATCATCATGTTTGGGCAAGGTGATAATTGGAAGATCACCGGATACTTGAAAAATCACCCCCGCAAGCAAATCAGGGCGCACTGTAGCTCATTAGCAGGATCAGGATGATATCCAGACATCACCCGATATTGAAATATGATGATCCTGATGGAAAACAAGTCGACAGAAAACATGATAATGCAGACCATCATCGAAGACAAGATGATGATGATGATCTCCTCCTCAAAGAAAGTATGATGCTGCAGCTGAAAAATGCTGAGGAGGTCCAACACTTAGGAAAATGGGCAAGAAGATAAAGGGTTCAAATGAAGAAACCCCCTGATCATGAAAATCAACCCCAGGTCAAAATGAGTGCTAACAGTTTGGATGTAGCTTTGTAAGGTTTTAGGTCTTATTAAAACCTGAGGATGGTTATTATTTCTATAAATTTCTCCTTATACAAGGTTTATGGTCCCTTTAAAACCAACTTATATTAGTCAAAACAATTCATGAATGTCTTCTTACCTAGGTACTAGTAAGTATGGGTGTGTACATGGTTATGTTCAAAGTTTAATAGTATTGTGCAAGTCTCTCCATGATGTTGTTCAAGTTTCTTTAACTTATTTGATGTTGTCTCTCTACCATGGTATTGTCTCTATGGTGTTGTGCAAATCTATCCATGTTACATTTCGTTTGATGGTGTTATGTAAGTCTCCATTTTAATTCCTATGGTCCTATGGAGTTGGGCTACTTAAATTTTTTAGCGGGTGCTAGTTAAACTTCTCACCATGTACTAGTGAGGAAAATGAGGAATCAATTTTTAGCAAGAGTTTCATAAGATTTTGAATTCCTTATCAAATATGTGGTCTCATGAAAGGGCTTTGGACTTCTATTTTAAGTCAAGAATAGTTCTATAGAATTGCAAAAATATAGATATATGTATATTGAATCATTTCCAACTTTTATACCTATGTGGCTAGCTTGCATTAATTTTTTTAAAATTCTAATTTCTATTTGAATATAGTTCCTTATTATTCTTATCTAATTTTTTGACTTCCACTTAAAATATCTAAGTAGAAAAGAATTTAAAATAAAAAATACAAGGGACCTCTTTGTTAAAAAAAAGGCTCCTAATTTTAGCACCCTTGAGAAAGCCCTCCTCTATGGAATCATAGCCCAAATTTAAGACATGTAAACTACACTTCTTATTTCTTCTTACTGGAAACTATAAATGAGCAAGCCAATATTCTCTAAGTGGTGCCCATTCACACTAAAAATGAACACATTTTACTTAATACTAAACAAAATTATTCAGTGAAAAATTAGTCTATAAAAATCATAGGTTACTGAAGTCTCTAATATAGTTATAGTAATGAGTTCACCTATGTCTTGAAACATAATATTTTTGCACTCAAAACATATTCCTTAACTAAATTCCTAATACATAATCATGTAAACTAGTTTTCAAATAATATTGACAAATCACATTTGTGTTAATCTTAAAGTGGTTTGCTACATGTAGAGGAGGAAAAATCTAAGCTAAGAATGCAAGCCCAATATAATGGACTACCTCTACCTCGGATTACAACATGAAAGAAAAGGCAACTAAAGTGATGCAAAATCAAACAAAACTTGGATGTGAATGATGGCTCTTAGTGATGAAGTGTTGATGATGATTGGTATGTTGAGTTGCTCAAGTGGACTCCTTAATATGACAACACGCACCTCCAAATTCTTCTTGATGCTTTGGATGAGGGGGGAACCTAAATTTATAGATTTGAGGTAGCGAAATGGAGGGTTAGGATTCATTTGGATTGGATGTCCATAGGATTGAATGAGACAAATTAGGGCAAGATTAGAAGTTTCTAATAAATTTTGTAAGGATGTATAGTTGAGATTTGAGATGAATGGATTGCTATGATTAAATGAGAAGAATTAGGGAAAGGATGGAATCTTATAGGGCTTATCCTTATGTGAATGGCTAGGATTAGAATATGTAGTATAGAAATGGATGGTGGAGATATACAATTAGTTTGACTTTTGTGAGAGTATCTAGGTTCAATGAATCTAGACAACCTTTAGTTGGTCATGTGACTAGTTGAATTTTTAATTCATTTATTTGGGGACAATGGATAAGGATGGGATTTGATTAAGATAAATGGGGGGTTGGAATGGGATTTAGGATTTTTAGACTAATTAATCAAGTAATGAAATTATTTAATTAATTAGTGTAGAGGTATGTGGGAAATTAGTTTTAATTAATTAATTTGATGATGGAGGGAATGTTAAAAGGATAATAATCAATTAAATAAATATAATTTATCTATTTAATTAGTATTAAGACGTATGTGGTTAGAATGAGATTAGGATGGTGTCGTTCAAGTGTTGAAAGTGATGTTAGATGTGTCATTTAGGATGTGGTCAATTTTAGGTGTCTACACTACATAATCAATATCAAATAAGCAATTATTTGTATATGAAACATATTTGTTTATGGTTTTAAATTAAACACAATATTTTAATATTGTACATATATAATTTTTTTTTGCTCGGTGAGGGATTTTTAGGTTGGCCCACTCTAGCGGATGTCACAAGGGGGACCTCGTCCCCTATCGAACTGCCACCGCCACTGTAGTGCAGATCGCCAATGGTGCGGCCCTCTTGAGTCTGCCACCATTGTAATCATGCTGATGTGGCGCGGATCGCCACCAATGGATTTGTCATTGTACACCACTGCTGCCACGACCTGTCAAGCTGCGGAGACTAGAGTACATCAGAATTTGAACACACTCCACTTAAGGACCACGGAGCGCTAAGAGTCACCTACATAGAGCCACAACCATGTAGAAGCCAAGATGTCTTTGGGGGGATTTGAACCTTGGTCTCCACAATAATGACCAAGTGGTCTTAACCACTAGACCACACCCACTCAACATTCTACATCTATAACTTAATCATACTACTAATACATGAATTAATTATCAACTATTTTTCAAATATATTAAAAAATTAAAAAAATCTATATTTATATATAATAAGAATAATAATATAAAAGCATTTTGGGGGAGAAGGTTCGCTAGGTGCCTTCTCAAATTTAGTTTGATGTTATGAATTCTATGCGGTGTTGTGTTGAGGAGGTCTCCCCTTTGTTTCTTTTAACTCTTTTAGATGGTGTTGGTCAGTGGGTCACCTATCTTCAAGGGGTAGGCCTTAACCCAATGTGATTGGTTGGTTGGAGGTTTGTAAGGAGTTGGACATGGGTTGTCTTAGTTCAAGAAGGATGCCAAGGGTTGAGGAAATCCTATCCTCTTACCCCTTGCCCCCTTCTGATTTGTGCTTGGTTCTATTCTTAGGGGTTCTAATAGGTGAGATTAGATTGCATTAATGAGTTTATAGGAAGGGATGATGTGTGTGTCCCAAACTCACTGGAGCATTTTGAGTCTGTGCCACCCTAGTTGGTAAGTCTTTCTCATTTTTGGGTGGTTTCTTAGTTTGTCTTGCACCTTACAGTGTGATGTTGCTTGTTTTCTTTTGGGCTACAACCTTGTTGTTGTAGGTCTCTTGTTGTGAAATTGGATGACCATGACCTGCTATTGGTTCTATAGCTCGTGTTGCTTAACAACTTTACTTTTCTCTTTAAATATGTGGTGAGAAGTTTTTTCACACCAATCTTGAAATTTTTTCCAAGTATTAGAAGATAGGAATTCAGGACAGAATCTGACATTAAGCTTCAATAGAGATTCAGTGTCATATTAGGACATATAGCCACCTGGTGCAGGAGCACCAAGATGTCTAGATTTTACTTGATTTTCAAGTTGTTTTGTTTGGTTTAAAAAGGTCTTGGAGACCATCTAAATGTTGTATAAGGCTTGAAAGCCATGCATGTAGTTGGACTATGTCCAAATGTCTAAAAGAATCTATTTTCTCGTTGTAATCCTAGGGAGGACAGTCATAGGTAGTTTGCAAGAGTCAATTTTGTAAGCCTTTGTTGAGGCATATAGGTTAGTCATTTAAGTTTTAGAGTTTGTAAGCCTTTAGAGGCATGTCAAAGGTTGGAAGGGAATGTTAACACCTTGTCCAAGGTTATCAAAAGGTTAAAAAGCATTGTTAAACATAGAAACCATTGGTGCAGTCCAAGATTGGACAGTTTCTAAAACAGTTGCAAAGATAGCAGTTACAAATCAAGAGAAAAGCCCGATGGTTGGGCAGTTGCATCGACCCACTTCACTCCATGCATTGTAAGAGGCTTGTTTTAAGCCAAGGAAGGATGGATTGTAAAGAGAGATCTGGTGGTTTTGAAAGAATTAACAAAGAAACACTATTTTTCTACTTTTTTTTCCTGCATTTTCTGAGTTTTCTATGCAAAAAGCCCGTACCATTGTACAGTACGGCCCTGTCATGGAAGCTTGAACATTTGGGAGTGTAGTGTGGTGAGTTAGCTATCCATTGAAGCAAGTTTGGGCTCTTGACATTGAGGGAAAAGCTTAATATGACTGCAGAACTTCATACTGCCTTTTGAAATTGCTTTCTCCTCAAGTAATTTGCTATTTTCTGCTTTAATCCGTACTTGTACGACTGAGTAGTGGTTGGTGTCTGTAATGGTTGTTTAGGTTATCGAGTTACCTATCAATTGCAAGTGGTGTGGGCTCTTGACTCTCTTCTTTATCCTTGTATTCCTTCTTCCTCTGCAAGTAGGTTGAAACCCTGAGTTAGGGTTATTTTGAGGAGCCCGATGGATTTATACCCATTCCATTGTTTTTTTCTATTTTTGCTCGATGGAATGGGTTGTATCATAGTCAATGCTAAGGTTTGTGAAGGTTTGGGAGGCAGGAGGATGGTTGAGGGTGAGTTTGGCATGTGAATGACCCTACAGAACCATGGTCAGGAATTCAGAGGACAACAACTAAGTTTATTGTCATGTTTGTCAAGGAAGACATTACATGTGTCTGACATGTTATTGCTTTGTCAATGGTGACATTAGGTGTTTGGTGTGTCATAGATTTGGCATGTTGAATAAGAATGAGTTTGTGAAGGGGATCATCCCAAGGTGGATGTTGTGACTGTCTTGGAAAGGCAGAATGAAGATTGCTGTCCTGCAGGTCTTGAACTGTGGATAGGATGAAATGTTAGTTGGAGTTAGGCTTCTTGGGAGGTGTGCCCTGAAGTCCTCCCACTCTTTGATGTCAAGAACAAGTTGATATTGTGTTGGAGCCCTTCATGGTGTGAAGTTTGACCTCTGTCATAGAAGACAGTGAACTTGAAGAGTTATTGCATGTGGAGTTTTGCATCAGGCTATTGCTATCCTAGATGCTCTGCATCACCACCCCAAAGGGAACAACCACATGTGATGATGGAGATAAGGGTGTGTAGCATTATCAGAGACAATTTTCCTAATAGTCACATTTATCAAGTCTAGGCACGATCATTGGAGCGTGGTTTGCATCAATACAAGTAGCGGATATTGCAAATAGTAGAGACGTTGCCTATTGTGAGGATCTGATATATCTTGAAAGGAGGGGTTGAGGCTCAGCCATTTCAAGCTTAAGCATAGCATGATGGAGGCATGCATCAAAGATGACAGTTTTTCAATCAGTAATGACACTCAACTATAAGAAACAACAATCTTTAAAAGCATGGTGGCACGGCTATGTTGAAGGAAGGTATCATCCAACAGAGGGGCACGAACATTATTAAGCTGGAGCAATATCATTTCAAGAAGCATAAATTGGCCAAACAAATGATGGCGCATTACAGTGGAGGTTTACCATGAAGCACGGAGGTCTCAACAACTCAAAGGTAGCAATTAGCAAGGAGGCGTCTAAAATTGAAGACTCAGTTCATCATTATAAGAATGGCATTTTTGGGTACATTGCTGTTCATCCATTATGAAGAGCCCAACTATATATAAGCACTACTTATATCATTCCTTTGTAAGATGAAGGGCGTGCAAACTCAAGGGCATAGTAAGAGCATAGACACTGTCATCTTCGAAGCTGAGCCATGGTGCACAGGTAAGAAATGGTGCAGATCATATAGAGAGATAGCTGCATCTTAAGTTAACAAGTGCATCGGCCTTTTCAATAAGATATCAGTTTTTGAGGTACTTAGATAAAGGATGAATGGTGTCGTTTATATATAAGTTGCAACGAAACTAAAGACACATCGAATGATAATGACACCTGATCCATAATGAAGCGTTGTCAGTTTCTGAGAGACTCTGCTTATACAATTCATTGTCAGAAAGATCAATCACTCAAGTAAGTGCCTTCTTCATAGATCGAATGCGGCATAAAAGGGAAGGAGTCGCCGCTAGAAAGAAAGGTACCAGCAATCAACAAAGTTAAAGGCACGACTTCATACTTATCGGCCATATCAAGAACCATCTTACATATCAAAAGGACAAAGCAACAAATGATGCAAGCATTGTGATCTTCAACATTAACATAAAGAAGCAGATGCAAAGTATTCTAAGTGGCTCAGAAAGGCAACAAGATAAATGGTACAGTTTAAGTTCTCAGCTCATAGGTGACGACACATAAAATGTTGGTGGCATTTTTTTCTAAGTTGAGTCTTAGCAATAAAAGGAAGCCACGGGCATATCAAATGAGCCAAATATTGTTTCGAAGGCAGCCCCAAGCTTTTAAGATTCAACGCTGCCATTGAAGTATGTTGCACAACAGATATGTGTTTCCAGAAGGAAAGGATGTGGCCTTTTGAGTTTCAGCGCAGCCTGTTCATGAAAGAGAGTTCGGTCACAGCTTCATGGCATTTGACATATAAGGAAAGAATGACCTCAGAGGGGCGTGACCCATTGCCAGACGCAAGTCACTGTCACAAATTAAGGAGGTTCATATTGTAGCAAAAGAAAAGCCATTTCACTTTGGAAGTAGAGGCACGTTAATAATGAAGAAGAGTCTCAGCTATAATATTAATGATGGGCTTGAATCAAATGAAGATCAATGCGATAAAGGCAGGCACGGTAATATGAAATTCCAGATGAAGATGGTGTAGCCTTTGAATTAAGACACAGAGATTAGGGTTTTTTAGGCAGAGACATGAAAATTGCACAGCCACCGTGAGATCCATAGCAGATCAATGGTTTGAGAGCAGCTAAAAGGAGACCACTAGAAGAAGCCACGTGTCGGAACCTGAGGAGTAAAGAGGGAAGTTTAAATGATGCAGAAGAGACCACATGGAGGCAGCGTTGCAGGGCAAGCAAAAGGAGAAAGCGGACTTCACCACTTGAAGTAGCCCGAAGATAGATAAATAAAAGTTTCATAAATGCATCAAATGCTCATGGGAGTCAAATAAGTAAATCAGGTTTAAATAAATATGAAGTCTCTTATAATATAAATGGTGGGTCCCCTTCTCATAAGTTGAGTTTGATTTCATAAAATAAGAGTTTTTTCATATTAAAAGATATAGCATATGGTGGGACCCAAAGAAAAAGTGAAGCTCATTTAAAATAAATATTTTTTGCCTCTCCATTTTACCTCACGGTGGAAGTAAATGTAACCCTAAAATTAATAAATCCATGCTTTATTTCTTCTAAGGCAAGCTACAGGGAACAAAGAAGATATGAGCGGCGGGAGTTTGTTTATATTTGCGTGGACCAAAGATAAGAAAATGAAGATATTTCCAGCCATAGAGGAAAATGAAACAATCAGTTCTTCGCCGGATTTTATGCTGAATTTCATGGAGACAGTTGCTATTTTTTTGGAGGCCATTGAGATATTTTTGTTTGGGTTTTTCAGGCTATAAATATAGATCCGTCAGTTCTTAGAGAGATTGAGTTCTTCATATACAGAGTTCTAAATTTTTTAGATTAGAGAGTTGGAGCATGTAATATTTTACTTTGTACAACAATTTCAGCCTCTGTAATCTATTATTGTTCAAATAATGAAAAGCTGTGTTCTGTGTATATGAGTGTCTCTGTTTCTTGTTTCTAATTTCTCTGCTTCTTTTGCCTTTGTTTAATCTATTTATAAACTAAGTTTAACCATGCATTGATGCTTTTTAATTCCAGTTAAATCCTTCAACGTTATCACTGTGCAACTGAGTTTTAATTCCGGTGTATCGCCTTAGATCTAGGCATTTATTTTGCAAATCTCGTTTTCCTTCTAAACCTTTTCTCAAACCCCCATTCAAGAACGGAAGAGACAGCTTCCTTAAAACTTGGAGGTCACTCTGAGAAGCATTCCCACATTTTAGAGTTTCCCATGTTGCTGCTAGATTAAACCCACAGATTTATGCATCAACAATATGTATAAGACTTCACCTTGCCTAGACTTTGGATATAGTGTAGTTTAAAAGACATTTTTAGTTAATATAGATGCTTATTTCAACTAGAAAAAACAAAGAAAAAATATTTAGTTAATTATTTGGAATAAAACTAAGCATCGAACTTCCCAAAAGGTCACTCATTTCAAGTGTGTCTAACCATGGAGTTCTCCCAAGATTCAACAAGTGTTGTGCCTTATGAACCACTTGTTATAAAGCTCCCTAACTCATTCATTTATATTTATTTTTGTAACATATCAAATAGACTCAAAAATTAAAAATTTATATTTTGATAAAAAAACATCATATAATTTAATATCTTAACTCAAAAACTATATAATTAAATTCTAATAAAACATCATATAATTTTAATATTCAGCCAAAACACCACGTAAATATAACAAGTGCCACGTAGTGGCGAGTACCTGCCTTGTGTTAAAACATTTTTTGTTTACTATTACATCATTTGTATATCCCAACTAATAACTATTTCATAGTTATAGTTGGTTGGGTGGTTGGTCGGGTATGCCCGACTAAGTGGTTATTCAACCACTTTATATTTTATATATTTGCTGCTCTCTCAATAAACAATTTGCTTATTGCTCATCAATATCGTATCAAAGCAAAATTGATTTTGTGCCTGTGAACTCGGAGGTTGAAGAGCCAGATTGAGGATTGGAGAATTGTTGTAAGAGGAAGACTTGCTATTGGAGAAGCATTGTTGCAGTACAACGTCAGAAGTTTGCCTGAAGATACTTGCAAATCAAAAGGCCGTACAACATTAAATTTCATTTTTGAGAAATTACAAAGGAGGAGTTGATTTGATTTAGTCTTACATTATCTTTAAATACTTGAATTTAGTTTAATATGCTTGATTGCTATTTCCAAATTCATTGAGAGCCATTCCATCGTATAACCGTACCAGCAGACCATACAACAGGCCGTATGACTTCATTTGGCTGCTGAAACTTTTTAAATTCCATTAAATGTTGCCTATAATTTAGTTTCAAATAGAAGAAATTCTCTATTGTTGAGGAGAATAATTTCATTTTGCTGGTGAAGTTATTTTGCATAGAGACCATACAGTATTGCTGGTAGCTTACATTGCAAACAAAAGTTGCAGAATTTTTTTTTTAGAATTGGTGCTGGCAAATCTGTGAATCCAAATTGTGAGAAGAAGATTCAAATCAACATCTGGAGGAAGAAAAATAAAAGGTGCACATTATTTTTTTATATTTTGGAAAAGCCCTAATTTTTTTGCATAGTTAAACTTTAGAAATAAAAAGTATTTTATTATTTTTTTTCAAATATTCATTTATTTTTAAAATACTTTTTATTTTCTATAGTTTTAACTTTAGAAAAATTAAAATTGGGCAAATTAATTGATTTTATGCATAAAAATCAATATTTTTTTGGAGCAAAATAGTTTGTAAATTTGAATTAAGTATTGAAAATTCAAATCGGAGATATAAGGACATTCACACTACAGAAATGGCTCTTAGTGCACCTAAGATAATGCTTCCAGACTCTCAACTCCTTAGAGGTGACAATTATGCCAACTGGAAAACCAAGGTTCAAACCCAGTTAGAATTTCAGGACCTTTGGAATGTTGTCTCTGGAACAACAAAAAGACCTAAACAAGTAGGTGAAGATAAAAATAAGTTTGACAAGGCCAATCAAAAGGCCAAATTGATCATTTTGTTTGGTGTGACTGATGAGGTTCAACCTCACATTCGTACCACCACCTCTGCAAAAGATGCTTGGAATCGCCTCAAAATTGTGTATGAGGCTAAAAACCAAAACCAAATCCTCCACTTGCAGCGTCAACTTCATTGTCTCAAAATGGAAAATGGTGAGAAGGTAGAAGCCTTTTTCAGTAGAGTTGCCGAAATAAGAACCACTCTACAAGCATTAGGGGAAGAAGTAGAAGATGACTCTATAATACCCATTGTACTGAGAGCATTACCCCCCTCATTTAGAGTGTTTGTCACATGCTTAAATGTGGATAATAAAACCCTTTCATTTGAAGAGCTAGTCAACTTGGTTCAACAAGAAGAAGCAATATTTGGTGAGACTGAATCTCAAGATAATCGGGCCCTACCAACAAAACAAAAGGGAAAACAACCTAACCGTTGGAGTGGTCCATCAGGATAGTCTAAACAAAATCAAGACAACTCTTCACAGAAGAAAAAGAAATGCCAAATTTGTGGTAAAAAGGGTCATGAACTCAAAGAGTGTTGGTATAACTCCTATGTCAATGGTGAGTCCAGTCACAAGAAGCCACATAAACCACCTCAAGGGGACAAGAAAAATCCACCTTATTGGTAGAAAAAGCCAAACAAGCAACAAGGAAATGTTGCCTCAAAAGGTAATTTAGATGATGAAGAATACCTGTATGCTGCAGAAACAAAGACCTCCACATCAAGTAGTTTAGTCTGGTATGTTGATTCTGGTGCATCCAGACACATGACGAGGGAACAAGAATGGTTTAGTGATCTCACACCATCCACATCCTATGGGCATGTTTCATTGGGTGATGATACCTCCTATGAAGTTCAGGGAATTGGTGAAACTTGCCTTCCACTTAGAACTCACAAATGTCGGCTTACAAAGGTTCTGTATGTACCTGGGCTCACTAAGAACCCGCTTTCAGTAAGTCAGTTACTTGAGCACAATTTGTAAGTTGAATTTGATCAAAATAATGGTGAGAAACTTTGTCTTATCAAAGACCAAAATCACAATGGAGCAATTGTAGCTCGTGCATCAGGGGTAGGAAAAATGTTCCAACTAATGGATGTTTCACAAGAAGATCAAGCCCTTGTAGTCAAAACCAATCAATCCACAACTCTTTGGCATAGGAGATTTAGCCACCTCAGTTTTGGTTATCGTCTAGCATTAAGTAAAAGAAATATGGTGAAAGGACTTCCCCCCATTCAGAAAATAGAAGTTCTTTGAACACATTGTCTTGCCGGGAAACAACATAGGGCTCCTTTTCCTACTGTAGAAAATAGAGCCACTAGTCCTTTAGAATTGGTGCATACTGATCTATGTGGACCTATGCCATCTAGTCACCAGAATGCCTGGTATTTTCTTCTCTTTGTGGATGATTACACTAGAAGAATGTGGGTCTATTGTTTGGCTCACAAAAGTGAATCCTTTGAGAAAGTCAAGGAGTTTAGAGCCCTTGCAGAATGGTCATCAGATCAGACTCTACGAGCCCTTCACTCAGATCGAGGGGTGGAATTCACAAGTAAGGAATTTGTAGCCTTCTTGCAAAAACATGGAATTCACCAACAGTTGACCACTGCATATAAGCCTCAACAAAATGGTGTGGTAGAGAGGTGAAATCGTACTATAGTGGAAATGGTGCGATGTATGTTGAAGGATACAGGTCTTGATTCTGCATTTTGGGCTGAAGCAATTCATACAATAGTGTATTTGTTGAATAGAGCACCCACCAAAGTGCTAGATAACATCACACCTGAAGAGGCTTGGACTTCGAAGAAGTCCTCTATTTCTCTTTTCAGAGTGTTTGGATGTACTGCCTTTATGCATGTCCCCAAGGTTCAGAGAGAAAAATTGGATGATAAGTCTATGAAGTGTATTTTTCTTGGGTAGAGTTCAGAGTCTAAGGGATATAGGCTCATGGATGCAGTCACAAAGAAGGTGTACATAAGCAGGGATGTTATCTTTGATGAGGATTCTGGTTGCAACACTTCTTCCTCTCCATCACCTGTTTGTTCCCAAACACCTAGAAATCTTTATCCTGAAGTTGAGGAAGTTGATGAAGAGATTCCCGATGAGATTTTGTTTCCATTGGATGAGTTTCCCCCTCTATCATCACCTCAATCTTCATCTCATGTACACAAGAAGCTCCCTAAGTGGTACAAAGCCACCATAAAGGATGCTAAAGATGATGCAGTTGTTGACACATCTTTCAAAGGGCCTAAGACTCGCAGCAAGTCTTGTGAAGAAGTGAACATGGCTCTTATATGTACAATTATGAAAAGTTTAGAACTTGAAATAGTGCAGCAAGCTCTTAAGTCACCACCTTGGAAACATGCTATGGATGCTGAATATGAGGCACTTCTAAGGAATAATACATGGGAACTTGTTGATCTTCCACTAGGGAAGAAGGCTATTGGTTGCAAATGGGTTTTTCAGATCAAATATAAGGCAGACGGTAGCATTGACACAAGAGGAAGGCATTGATTATGAAGAGACTTTTGTCCCTACAACAAAGATCAAGACTATCCATATGGTATTGACTATGGTAGCGCAATTTGGGTGGAAAGTTCACCAGATGGATGTCAAAAGCACTTTCCTTAATGGGGATCTCATGGAAGAAGTCTACATGACTCAACTAGAGGAATACACTGCACCTGTGCAGCAACACAAAGTATGCAGACTCATCAAATCCCTCTACGATCTTAAATAGGCTCCTCGGGCATGGTACATAAAGATCAATGAGCTTCTCCTTAATCATGGATTCACTAGGAATCCATATGATCTCAATCTCTACCTCAAGGAACAAGGGGGGGAGATTGTCATTTTGATTGTTTATGTTGACGATCTGGTCATCACGGGGAGTTCTCCATAGATAATTGATGCAACAAAGAATGATCTCAAACGATCTTTTGACATGACAGATCTCAAGCTCTTGCATTATTGTCTTGGACTTGAAGTATGGCAACAGAAGAATCAGATCTATGTTTCATAGATGAAGTATGCCAAGACAATGCTCGAGAGATTCCATATGGAAGATTGCAAACCGATGTCAACACCCATGGAGACAAGTTTGCAACTTTTCTGCCACGATCCATCTAATCAGGTGAATGCTACTCTTTATCGACAGTTGATTGGGAGTCTCATCTACCTGATATATACCATGCTGAATATCAGCTATGCTATCAGCTATCTTTCTAGGTTCATCCAGGAACCTAAGGTTATTCATTGGAAGGCAGCAAAGAGGGTTTTGAGATACATCTGTGGTACAGTGGCATATGGGGCCTGGAATACAAGTAGAATGTAGATTTTTCATTGTATGGATACACAGATGCAGACTATGCAAGCTTAGTGGATGATAGGAAGTCTACTTTAGGCTTCATTTTCTTTTTGGGATCTAGTTTGATTTCTTGGGGGAGCAAAAAGCAGACCACTATTGCTCGCTCTTCCACAGATGCAGAATATCACACCGCAGGGGGGGCTGTCTGTGAGGCGATATGGTTATGTCGCATTTTCATAGTGTAACATCAGAAGATGTCCCCTTGGGGGCTTTTCCCTCATAAGGTTTAGCTCCTAGGTCTTTAGTATGTATTTGGGATATCTTAGTTCATAATTTGGCATCCCGATGGAATGAGATCTAGGTTCCATGGCAAATTGGACCTAGGTGGACCCCTTGAGATGTACCTTGCCTAAAATAGGGGGGAAGGACTTGGGTGCCTGGGCCCTAGTCCTGCCCTATTTTGGGGCAGTCCTAATTTCTAGGTGTCAGTTTATGACCGTTATTTGGTCCTTTTGTCGACACGATAAGTTTTAATTTTTATAATCTTGGTGGGAGTACTTGTATTTGCATATATAAGCATGCTTAGGCATTCATTTAGAAACTAGATGATCCTTGTGAACTTTAGGCATTCTCAAGGTGATTCAAGGCTTTCGATTGTGTTGCAAGAGCAGACTTGTGTGTTTTGTGTGTTGATATTTGCAGATTTGAGCATCAATTTCCTCATGGCATGAAGGGCATGTTCCTCCCATGAGAGATTCACTACAAGGTGACATAATATTGTGTTTTCATCATTGATTCCTTTGGTTTTTGCCTCTGCCTCACAAGGGCACTCACTCTTTATTTGACAATGGTGTCCAGAGACTTAAGTGTCCTCTGGGGCTTGACTGAGGCAAGCCTTTAAACACCACAACCCCCAAACCAAGTCTTGTGATTACAGGTTATAGGTGTCGCATTTGGGAAAAGTGGAGTTGCAAGAAGGATTGGCAGGCATCAAGGATTCAGGATCTGAAGAAAAGGACACAGGAGCACTTCTAGGACTTGGGTGCTTGTTCTAGTCTCCTCTGCATCCGAGTTTTGGGAAACAAAAGTTACAGGGTTGATCAATGTCGGAAGGAGGTCTAGATTCCGTGAAGAAACCAGTACCTTGGACTTGGGCGCCCGCTCCAGTGTCTCTGACTGTTCTTCTTCAGAACCCTAAAAATAGGTACTCTGTGATTTGGTATTTTACTCCTGTCTATAAGAGCTTTTTCCGTCATTCGTCAATTTGTTGTCGTATTTGCATAATTAGGGTTTTAATGGTTAATTGGACATAAGAGAAGGAAAATTAATAATTAAATTCCCTAATCCAAGTTTCCCTACATCTACAAGTGACCTAGGGTATGATAGTGCTCGTCACTTGACCCTAGATCCTTGAATGTATAGTGGAGAGGCAGATTTACACATCTAAACATTAGAACATTAATAAATCCAATTTTCCCCTAAACATTTTGGTGAACCCATGTTTTGGACTTAAATTGCAACTTGCTGAGTGTATGTATTTAAATTTGGATTGATTTCATTCATTCATACAGTCATTCATTTTATTGCATTGGGAAAAATTTAAAAAAATTGAAAATTTTGAAAAATACAAAAAATTGCATTGTTTGGCTTACTAAATTGCATCAATCCTTTCTAAATTTTTTTAATTCATGATTTTTGCATCAAATCTGATATAAACTATAGAAAAATCTAAAAATTCAGAAATTTACATTACATTTTCATCATTTAACTACTAGGGTTTGGTGGAAATTTTGACAATTTTACATAACCTAGTAATTCCAAAATCTAGGGTTAGTAGGCAATTTTTTTTTCAGATTTTTCTACTGATTTTAGAGGCTCATTAAAATTAAAATTTGTCTTTAGTCTTGCATTTTAGTGTGAATTTACATTTAGATTTAAAATATTTGCATTTTTGCATAGAAAATTTCAACAAAAACTAGCCATTTTGATGCATTTTCATTAAAATTGCATGGGCATTTCACATGATCAAGCTTGAAAATCATTTTCAGATCTGAGATTAAGTTAATTTCATCATAAATTAGACTTCAAAACATTCGCATAGCATTTTGTCACAAGATTTCAAACCTAGGGCTTTGAAAACAACGATTTTTACTAAAATTGGCCTTATCGACTCTCCAAATTTGCACCGTAGAAATGTTGTGAAAGGTATTTTGGCATTATTTTTCTATTATCATGGAAATAATTTGTGGCCCCTCATAAAAATCTTCACAACACCCTTTTAACGGGCTCTTGTAGTGAAAATTCGGTGATAAACTACACATTTTGGCTATTTTTGCCCTAGGGTTTGACCTAGTTTGCACTCCAAGCATGTTGTGATCAATTTTATGGATTTAGGTGACTAATATTATTGATATAATTTTATATACCTCCTAAAATTCATTACAACACCTCCTTTGCTAGGTCTTGGAATTGAAAAACCGTGAAAAATTGCATATTTTGCTATATTTTCACTAGGGTTTTACCTTAAGTGGCACTAAAAGCATGTTATGTTGGGTATTTTGGCACCAAGTGGATGTTATTACTGATATTATTTATTTTCCATCATAATTTTCCTCACGACACCCTTTGTTATGCTCTTTTGCATGGAATTTTGGTGAAAAAAGTGCCTATTTTGACATATTTTCACTATATTTTGACTTGGCATTATCTTGGATTCACATCAAGAGTGTGTTGAGAAGGATAATTTTATTGTTTTGGACTGATATCAGACATAATTTTCTTCCCTTTACTGAAATCCTTACAACACCCTTTGGTTCATTCATTGACATTGAAAACGTATCGAAAAATCAAGCATTTTGGACTATTTGTGCTCTTGTCTTTTGCACCAATTTTGAAAATCTTTCAAAATCTGATTTAGAATTGGTTTGAGCATATAAACATGGCCTTTAATCACAACAGAAACAATAGGTTCCCTACTAGACCTTACATGAAAAGAAAAGTGCCTAAACCTGAAATTGTCTTTACACCTCATGATAGAACAATTGGAGACTTCGGTGGACCTCTTTACATCACTGTGAAAATAATGGGAAATCCCATGAATGGAAATCTTATTGACCCTAATTGCATGACTAATGTTTCCACCGAAGAATTACTCTTTTGACATCAACTAATGCAAGGTTTTTATGACCTCTCGAGCATGATGATTAAGACACATAAGGGAACTTTTATCAAGCTTTTGGGTAAGATATCATTGTTAGTAACATTATCTGGAAAACATGTCAAACAATGGTTTGATGTTGTCCCTATTTCTAACCTCTTTTGCATTAAATTGGGACATCCTTGGCTAAAATAAATGAAATCTATCCCTTCAACAATACACCATTGTCTGAAATTCCTTCTGGATGGCCGTATAATTACCATCCCTCGCAACAATTATAAACCTTTGGTTCAACAAACACATTACAAGTTGAATTACTTTTGGGATAAAATTGAAGTACCTAGTTGTCCTACACAAGAAATGAGAAAAGATAAACAACCCGCATGTGAAGAGAACTTTAGACCGAAAGGACAAGGTCCCTATGCTGAGGTTCCTCCCCTGAAATCCTTACAGGAATCAAGAGGTTGTTGTCAACAACAAAATGTTCCACCGCGACAAATGAGGTTTGATCCTGGTGCTTCATCTTCTCATTTGTACAAACCTATGAAATAGCAAGGCCCTGTCTTACAAGATATAAGTGGTAAAAGAAGATGAAATTGAAAAGCAAGAAAAAGAAGAAAAAGAAGAAAAAGAAGACAAGAATATGCTATAAACCTTACCTCTCAACAAGAAAACATTGATCCCAACATTTAACCAAACAATAATGATCCTAACGATGAAGAACATGATGAGTAAGACATGAATTGGGCTATGGTACCTTATGTCCCACTTTCCTCTAACATTAGGGAGTGGTAGGACGACGATGATTTACTTGATGATAAGACGTAGTTCAGAAGACCTTGCAGGTAAGTATCTCTAACCCTTTATCTCTCTCATGATGTGCTTCCCCTGTGTTGTGTTATATGTTGTTTAGGCCTCCTGGGATGACCTCGGATTCTCCCGTAAGGTTCAGGATACCAGGAGACCGTCTTTGTTGTGACCTTCCTCTATTTGTATCATCATTCTTCTATATTGCCTCTCTCTCTGATTTCATTGTTGTGTGTTGTGTCTTACGGACATAGCATTGTGGTTGGTGACCTGGGGGCACCCTCCTACGTGACTGTCCCTAAGACACTTGTTTCTCCTCTCTTATTTATTATTTCCCTTCCTCTAGTGTTTCCATCTAGTGGGCAGATGACAACAAACATTTATACTGATGCGGACCTAGTGTCCCTTTCGAGAGCAATAAAAAAATGGACTTAGTTCCTAATATGACGATGGGGTTGTATATCTTATCCGACGCTTGGCTAGTGGAAGCATTCATGCTTTTTGCATAGTGAATTTGATGATGTTTCTGTTGCATTTACAAACCTTAACAATACTGCGGCTCCGTGCACCTTTGTTTGCCTTTGAATCTAGCCTTGGTGGTACTCGATTCGGAGAGCTTCGTGATATAGCCCTACGATTATCCTTGAACTCTGAATTTATTGTATAGCCTTGGCTCTTTGTGTGGTTAATCATATGCATTAATGTTGTTGTTTATCATGATGTTGTAGATACTAACCTTTTTCTTGCAGGGATGTGTTTGTGGGAACATTTGGCGATCGTAAAGTACATGTCACCTCCGGGGGGCATGGACTTTGTGAAAGTCAGTGTTCCCTTGTGTGTTTTCTTCCTACCTTAATGTGATTGATATTGATAACTGATATCAACCACCTTAAGGTGGGGTCATATATAAGGTAAGCTATCTATTGTAGATGTTAGCTATGTACTTGTCCTTAGGTGCAGTCTAAAGACTTGCTCGATGAGTGCATCTTGCATCCTGAGTTTGTTTACAATCAATCAATCAATCATGTAAACCCTCTGGAGAGGCGAGATATCGTGTATATTCTTTTTATCCTAAGCCCTCTGCGGAGGCAGGGATAGTGTATTTCTCGGAGCAGATTGCATCATCCTATCATTTTCAAAAGTCCTTTGCGGAGGCGGGGAGCGGTTCTGTGACTAACTCAACCCTTAAGCATGTTTTCGGTGATTGTTGTGGAGAAGCGCAATCATTGGTGTGTTCGTATAATGTGCCTGAGATGGTGTTGGACCTAAAAATAGGTACACTCCATCGCTTGTTTGCCATGTTTTCTCCATGTCTTCAAGTGTGTGTTTTGGCATGCTTGTTTTGTGTGGCGTGTTTGTTGCCCCATATGCAGTCTAAAGACTTGCTCGATGAGTGCATCCTGCATTTTGGGAGGTTTTGCGTGTCTTGCATGTGTGTTGCCCCATATATACAGTCTAAAGACTTGCTCGATGAGTGCATCATGTATTATGGGAGGTTTGTTTACTTTCTAATACTTGCATTTGTATTTCATGTATATGAGAAAAAGAAAAAGAAAAAGAAAAGATATCATTTCTGTCTTCCATGTATCAATGTGTCTTCTATGCATTGATTGTATTCTCCATGTTCTGCGTGACTGTAATTGTCTTCTCCGTGTTTTGCGTGTTTGTTACTATTTTCTATGTGATTGGCGTGTCTTCTCCGTGCTTGGCATGTTTGTGACCTTACTTTAATGCATGTATTGGCCTCGCGTTTATACATATATTAAAGTGGGGGCTAAATGTAACATCAGAAAATGTCCCCTTGAGGGCTTTTCCCTCATAAGGTTTAGCTTCCGGGTCTTTAGTATGCATTTAGGACATCTTAGTTCATGTTCTGGCATCCTGATGGAATGAGACCTAGGTTCCATGGCAAATTGGACCTAGGTGGACCCCTTAAGCTGTACCCTGCCCAAAATAGGTGAGAGGAATTGGGCACCCGCACCCTAGTCCTGTCCTATTTTGGGGCAGCCCTAATTTCTGGGTGTCAGTTTATGGTAGTTATTTGGTCCTTCTGCTGACACAGTAAGTTTTGATTTTTAAAATCTTGGCGGGAGTGCTTGTAGTTGCATATATAAGCATGCTTAGGCATTCATTTAGAAACTAGATGATCATTGTAAACTTTAGGCATTCTCAAGGTGATTCAAGGCTTTCTATTGTGTTGTAAGAGCATACTTGTGTGTTTTGTTTGTTGATATTTACAGATTTGAGCATCAATTTCCTCATGGCATGAAGGGCATCTTCCTCCCATGAGAGCTTCACTACAAGGTGACATAATATTATGTTTTTATCATTGATTCCTTTGGTTTTTGCCTTTGCCTCACAAGGGCATGCACTCTTTATCTGACAATGGTGTTCAGAGACTTAAGTGTCCTCCGGGGCTTGACTGAGGTAAGCCTTTAGACACCACAACCCCCAAACCAAGTCTTGTGATTACAGGTTACATGTATTGCATTTGGGAAAAGTGGAGTTGCAGGAAGGATTGGCAGTCATCAAGGATTCAGGATCTGAAGAAAAGGACTCAAGAGCACTTCTAGGACTTGGGTGCTCTCTCTAGTGTCCTCCGCATCCAAGTTTCAGGAAATAGAAGTTATAGGGCTGATTAATGTCGGAAGGAGGTTTGGATTCCGCGAAGAAACTAGTACCTTGGACTTGGGCGCCCACTCCAGTGTCCTTGACTATTCCGCTTTGAAACCCCAAAAATAGGTACTCTGTGATTTGGTATTTTACTCTTGTCTGCAAGAGCTTTTTCCGTCATTCATCAATTTGTTATTGTATTTGCATAATTAGGGTTTTAATGGTTAATTAGACATAAGAGAAGGAAAATTAATAATTAAATCCCCTAATCAAAGTTTCCCTACATCTACAAGTGACCTAGGGTATGATAGTGCTCGTCACTCGACCTTAGATCCTTGAATGTATAGTGAAGAGGCGGATTTAAACATCTAAACATTAGAACATTAACAAATCCAATTTTCCCCTAAACAGACAGGTATAGGTGTTCCTGATATAGGTCGTACCATTTTGTTTTGCGACAATCAGAGTGTGTTGAAGCTTGTTCGCAATCCAGTCTTTCATGAGCGTACCAAGCATATTGAGGTTCAATGCCATTATATCCGTGAGCATGTCCAACAGCACAATATTCAGCTCTAGTTTTGTTCAACTCAAGGGCAGTGTGCCAACATCTTTACAAAATTACTTGCAACAGTGAAGTTTGAAGCTTTCCAGACTTTCATGCTTTCATCTCTTGGGCATATGATGTAATAAGGGGGGTGTTAAAACATTTTTTGTTTACTATTACATCATTTGTATATCCCAACTAATAACTATTTCATAGTTATAGTTGGTTGGGTGGTTGGTCGGGTATGCCCGACTAAGTGGTTATTCAACCACTTTATATTGTATATATTTGCTGCTCTCTCAATAAACAATTTGCTCATTGCTCATCAATACCTTATAGTGTTGTAATTTAATAGTATGTGTTTTGTAGTTGAATTTTTTTTGTTAGATTAAATATTTGTTTAATATTGATGTGGAACTGATTTATTGGTAAATACTCTTAGTAAAATATTTGTACTAGAAAATATCATTTCATTTTGACATTACTTTGGTATTTTTATATTTGATTAAATTGTCGATTATAGAAATTTATAATGTATTTATACTTATGTTATATTATAGTAAAAACAAACATTGTCAATAAATTATTTGCACTGGGAAATTAGACCTATGGAACAAATAATCGTTTAATTTTAACATTACTTTGGTATTGTTATATTTGTACTAAAATCTAAAATAAAAACTGAAAGAAAACAATCCAACAGGGAAGGAGTGGGTTGGATAAACAAGATGAAGGAGTTTGATATTTTTTAAGCTATGTTTAAGAGTAAGAACAAAATGGTTTAAAGTTAGTTATTTTTTTACATTACTAGATTATTTAAAACAAATTGTTATGAATAGAGAGCTGAGAATACAAGTGTAGAAGAAATAATATTTATTTGTGGCTTTGTTTTGCCACAAGATGAATCTCATTGAAAAATCAAACACCACATGTTTTAGAGGAGGAAAAAACTTAGAACGAAGATAGATGAACAAGAAGTAAAACATTTTACTAGAAGCTGCGCTTACATGGCATACATTATTGTGTTCCTTTTCCAACATTGGGTGATAGACTTTATAGTATACTTATCCCATTTTTTCTCACATATTCTCTCATGGCATAAATATTCCATAGGTTCAAGATTTCATGGCATAAATATTCCATATTTTTCAAAATTTAAAGTTCTCATTAGAAAAAAGTAAATTTCTAGTATGATAATAAGCATGCATCCCTTCAGAGCAAGAAAAATCCCTTATGTTGAAGTTAGTATATGAGGATGGGGCATATTATCATTTTGAAATTCATTGTTTGAGTGCCGATTAATTATATTTCAAAATGATAGTATGCCTTGTAGTGTTGTAATAATAGTATGTGTTTTGTAGTTGAAATTTTTTCTTAGATCAAATATTGTTTAATATTGATGTGGAATTGATTTATTGGTAAACACTCTTCATGAATTGATCAGTTGATTTTGAGTTTGATTTAATATTTGTTTGGTTAGCATAGACTACAAGGGAGTTTGCATTCGAGAATGTAGAAAATCTAAATTTTAGTCTAATATTACCAATTCTTGAGTCTCTTTTTCATTTTTTAATAGAATTTTACTACTTGCTATTATTAAGATGACACAAATATATATGATGCAGATACTTTCGGAGGTCATAACTTTTGACCCGGTGGTCTGTTTGAGCTGAAATTTGGTAGGCAGATGCGTCTTGAGGAGTTGATTAAAAATTCTTGGAAAGCTCGGTAGGTCGTCATTTGGACACTTTTTCGGGACCTTTTTTCGATCATCTAGGGCCTCAAAATGAGGTCTTAATAAATTTTTAGGATTTTTCCAAGTTTTTCCTAATTATTTTTTGAACTTTATATGCAATTAGATTAGAAAGTTGACAATTAGTCCTCATTTAGCTAGTTTTAAATAATTGGCAATTTTTATGACCATACGGATATGGATATGAAGTTACCAAAAATGGAAATTTTAGAAAGTTGCTAAAATCTATCAAAAAGGGTAATTTTTGTTTTTGTATAAATTTGGTATTTATTGAAAATAGTTCTATTTCTGGATATTTTCAATAATAATAGTGTTGAATCTTATGCTATGAAGTTTGGTTACATCAATATATTAATATTTCATTTTATAACATAAATATAAATGCATTATAATTATAATTCTATTTATTCAATTATAATTTAAAAATTAAACAATCATGTATTAATATGTATATTATATTAATATCAATATAATAAATTAATATTTAATATTTATAAAAAAAGAATATAATGGCCATATATGAATTATAATATTGATAAATATAATAAAATAATATAATCAATACTATTTTTATAATAAAATTTATTATAGCATAGTAAAATGAAATATTCATATATATTTGTTTATACAAATTAAATATTAATATATTATAGTGAAGGAAATATTAATTCAACGAGCTGAAATTTATAATTTATAAGAAAAATAATTTGTGAGAAAAATATTTAATTATACTTTATCTCATTAAAAAAAGTATATATATATATATATATATATTATGTAATATTTTTTTAAGTAATTATATCAACTACACAATATAATTTCAATAATTATATTTAAAAATATAAAATATAACATAATTGCATTTTTTAAATGCTCAAAATATTAAATATTAATATGAATATTACACTGTAATATGAAATATTAATATTTAGATCAGTATAATATTTCAATATTTAATATTTATACACATATATATTAATATTTCATTTTACTATAATATAACATAAATATAAATATAATGATAATTCTACTAATTTGTATAATCAATAGTTTAATATAGATTCTATTATTAATATATAATTAATTATATTGTTTCATTAATATTTACAATATCAAATTTATAAATAATATATATAATGAATCAAAATTAAATAATCACATTAATATGAATATTATATTAATATAGATATTAGAATTTTTGTTATAATATTTGCATAGAGGTAAAGAAAAAATATTATTTGTTTAATATTAAAAAAATTATTAGATTTCATCACTTTTTTCACTATCATTTTACTCTGTTAAACCATTTCCAACGTAGTAAGTTGATTAGTTTTCCTTTCTACTTACTATCATCCCTTGAAGCCTCGACTGTGTCTGCTATTGATCAGCATGCCAATGAACGTAACAAGCCCCTTTTCTCGCTTCATTAGGGGCTCATTTTCAGGCTTTACAAATTCCATTTGGCTCTCTATCCCCCTAAGACCCTCACTGCTACTTGTGTTGACCCCCCATTGCCACCCAGTACTAACCCTGACAGGAATAGCCCGGTGATAATTACTAAAATCACCCCGGAGAAATATACCCAATCCCACAAGTCTGGGAAGAAGAAACTTGTGACTAGTAAAAGCCCCAAGCCTAAGTTTATTGACCAAACCCCTACGACCACTTCCAAGGTGTTTGCCAAAAGAAAGATTATCTCTGGTGACTCCTCCCATGAGACTCCTCAAAAGAAGAATAAGGAGGGGGTGGAGGGGGGTAGTGTCTCAGTCAGTGGGGATAGGGCTAAAACTGAAATTCTGGAGGTGGAGGATGGTGGCTCAGTGGAAGGTGATGTTGGGAGTGGTAGTACCAAAGATGAGGATTTTACCTTGCTTAGGAGTAAACCCCAGGTGCTGTCAATTAGAAGGTCGGTTAGGCTTGTTGCAAAACCTAGTCCCACTCCTAAAGAGCAAGTATTGATTGCTGAGTCAATGGAGGGCGAGGAGGACCTGGTGGGTGTGGACAATACTGGCAACAAAGACAACAAAGTTGAGATGGTGGCAGTTGAGATTGATGATGGCCCCAGTAACTTTCCAGAGCTCAATGTCCGGGAGTCTGACTCTGAGAGTTCTGAGAAAGCGGTGCAAGGTATTGGCAAGAAAAATAGGGTTGGTAAGAAAACCATGAAGGACAGGGAGATGGAAGCCCTCACTGGTAGAATGTCCAAGTTGGAGAGGAAGTTTAATATTCTGGCTAGGTTCACCTCAAAAGTCATGCACAGGTTGGCCACCACTCTTGCAGTCCTCTAAGACATTGAACTTACTAGACATGAGATGAAAGATAAATAGATGAAGGAGTACGAAGATCTATACCAGTTCCTGATGGAGGATTGGGAGCAGTTGTTTAATCAGCCCTAGGGTCTTTTCTGTGCTTTCTATTGTTTTTCTGCTATCAGTCTGCTGTTTATCTGTTGTGTTTAGGTCTGTGGTTTTTGGCTGTTCCTTTTTGCCTGGGTCTATATCTTTTTGATGGTACTTTAATGTGTCTCTGTGGCTAATGTGTAATGGGATCGACACCTTTTTTTGCCACTTACTTTATCAAAAACATTAAAAAAATTATTTGTTTAAAAAAATTATCTGTTAGTATTGCCAGGTACTTCCCTCCCACCATTGATTTTAGTGTGTTTGTTTTACTCAAAATAGTATTTCCAAATCTGTTTGAACCAATCACAACACAAATAAATGGTTTTGTCAATATTTTTTGTTAAAATTTTCTCATGTAGACTTAGGAAAAATTAAAATTTGTGTAACATGAAAAATAATACTCTGTTTTGATTGGTTTAGATTAATCACTAGATTAAAAAACTCATTGCAATAGTACTGCCAAAGGTAGGTACTAAAAAAACAATTAACAAATAGTTTTTAAATGTAAAGAAAATAATATCAATAAAATTATTATTATATTAAAACTTAAGAGATAATAATAGAATTATAATTTAAAAAGTAATTAGCAAATAGTTTTTAAATGTAAAAAATTTCAATTATATTAATAATTTATAAGAATAATTTGTGAGAAAAATATTTAATTATTACGCCGAGAGGCGTTCTACACTCATAGCAAGGGCTAAAAGATTCAGATTCCCGTAAACAATTAAGATTCAGATTCCCATGTAAACAAAATTCATAAAATGTGTAAAAAAATAAATTCATGGAAGCCAAATGGATAGAAAAATAGAAAAACTGGCAGTTATAGCATGGATGGGAGATGAAAATATAAAAAATAAATTCATGGAAGCCAAATAGATAGAAAAATAGAAAAACTTGGGTAGTTATATAGCACAGATGGAGCACGGATGGGGACTAAAAGATATAAAAAAATATAAAAATATAAAAAAGAGAAGGTGAAAGGAATAAAAAATAAAATAAAATAAAATGCAAACCTCATGGATGGCAATTTCTTTCCCACAAGGTTATGTAGAATAAAACAATAAAATTATTAATTTGTGTTAAATTTGATTTATTAAATTTTTGCATACAATAATTTATTTTATTTTATTTTATTTTAAATTTAAGAATATAAATATTTAGATATCACTTATGAAAGGTTAAGATATTAGTTGTAGAAACCTTACAACTTATCCTAGGTTTAAACATAGGCAATAAAATAAAATAAAAGATATTTTTCTTTCTTTCTCTGGATGCTTTTATTTTGCTTTCCTTTCTCTCGATGCATGTGCATGCCTGTGATTTTTTCACTGAGGGTTTTTTTAACCTCCCTCCTATAACATGTTGGTCACATTATAATCGGATTTGAACTTGGAGAAAATAAATTAATTAGAAATTCTGAAAAAAAAATAATTAAAATTGCAAACCAAATAAAAACAAACAAGAGAAATTACTCACTGACATAAGGTGGACTATGGCTTCTTCCAGAGAGTCTCCTCTAGATTTATCATACAATAAAATAAACTAAAATTAAGAAAGCTAAATCAATAATTTCTTATGAATGAAATGTATTTTAAGTTTTAAATAATTACAAGTTTTCAAAATAATTATTGCTTTGTAGCTAACTTGAGTTAGTTTTTAGTAAGGGATTGCTTTATTATTAGTTTAAAAATAACTTTTTGATATTATTTAGTTTTATTATTTTAATTTTGTAACTTTTATATTTCAATTATTTCAAATAAAGTGGTGGATTAATTTTCTATTTAAATTATTTTAATTAGAATATTGTAGAAGTATGTTTTTTATATGCTTTTGTCATTTGACAAGTTTTAAAATTTTTCTAAAATTAGTTCTCTACCACCTCCTAAATTATAGCCTAGTTTAATTTTATATAACATAATCTTTTTTTAGGTAAGTTGTTACCAAGTGGGGGTAAATCAAATAATAAATGAAATAAAATTATATAACATAATCTTATACTTATGTTTTGTTTTGTAGTGTTATTTCTTATCTTAGTGTTAATTAATTTTATTATAGAGTTATTTTCAATTAAGAGTTTAATTGATTTTAACATAGAATTTTATTAAATTAAGAGTTATTCTAGATTTAATTTGTTTTCAAAAGTTTATTTTTAACATATATTTGAAAATATAAGTTGTTATTTATTTATTTTTAAACAAAATTCAAAACATTTTTTCTTCCAAAACTAAAATAATTACAGTGTTCGGTAATCGTGGTACCTCTGTTCACGTTTACAGGTCAAGCCATCACAATTGAACTATTGTACCCACTACCTAAAATAGCTACAACAACGACGTCTGTGGCATCATCCCTATAAATCATCACAGAGAAATAAGGACACTATCATTTTCACTTCCTTCTATTTCCCATTCGTTATTATGGAGTAGTACGAATCCTTTTCATGTATTTCCTATGTGCCATGTACCACTCTCCTCTCATGTGTTGTATTTCCTATGTGCCACATACCACTCTCCTCTCATGTGCTTTAACCATAACTGTAAGATCACACTTACCATTATTTTATAAGACTAACACTATATCTATCCCTATTTATAAGCCCAGCCCTAACTCAATACCTTAACAAAAACCTAATTCTAAACCTTACCTTCATTCAAATCCTAACTCTAAACTCATCGTAATTATAACCCTAATTTTGGCCCTAAATCTAATACTAATCATGACCCTAATTCTAACTTGAACACTAACCCTAACCCTAATATAATATAATATATATTTTTAATTATTATATTATAATTATAATATTATATTATATAATAATGTTATTATATATTATATTATAATAATATATTTAATCCATATCATAATATTATATTATATAATTATATTATATAGTTATAATTGGGCTTGCTGCTTGAATGCTACTAGCATACCTATATTTAATAAATATATCTAAAGTACCCCGAGAGATATCCTTCTTGAGGCGCCTATTTTTTTATCAATTTACCTCACATAGGTAGAATAGGAGCCTTGAGAAGGATATCTCTCGGCGTACTTTAGATATATTTTTTAAATATAGGTATGCTAGTATTTTATATCATTAAAAAAGTATATATATATTATGTAATATTTTTTAAAATAATTATATCAACTACACAATATTTCAATAATTATATTTAAATATAAAATATGACATAATTGCATTTTTTAACTATTAATATGAATATTACACAATATAATATATTAATATTTACATCACTATAATATTTCAATATTTAATATTTATACACAAATATATATTAATATTTCATTTTACTATAATATAAAATAAAAATAAATATAATGATAATTTTACTAATTTATATAATCAATAATTTAATATACATTCTATTATTAATATATAATTAATTATATGGTTTCATTAATATTTAAAATATCAAATCTATAAATAATATATACAATGAATCAAAATTAAATAATCACATTAATATGAATATTATATTAATATAGATATTAGAATTTTTGTTATAATATTTGCATAGAGGTAAAGAAAAAAATATTATTTGTTTAACATTAAAAAAATTATTTGTTTAATAACCAAATTCCTACTAAGAATTTAGCCACTCAAAAATTAATTAAACAAGTTAATCTACTTCAAAGAATTTTGATGGTGGCACTTGCTTTTTGTTGACATGCATTTGAGAGGATGAATTGCAGCAGAACTATGACACAAGGAATGGAGGCTTTGCGATGATAATTGAAATTGAGTCACTAATGTTTGTGTTTCAGCTAGACTGTGGTGTAGGGTTTGGAAGTGAGTATGATGGCTTTGGTGTTGCAACCCTAGTTGGTGGAGTTCTACTCCATACTTTGATGGGAGTTGGTTGCTCTATTTCATGGAACATGGATTTCTTACACAACTCATGGAGGATAGTGGTTGTTCAAGAGTTTGGAGGAGAGTTGCATCTTCTCATCATCAGAGAATGACATAGGGTTGATACTCTATCATCCTATGACCTTGGCAGTGTTATTTGCATCCACATAGGTCTATTTTTCAGTCACGAGATTGTTGTTCTGTTCTATACCTGTAACTTAGGAGGAGTTGTTATACATTTTCTTGCACCTATGTTGGGTACTCTTCACATACATGGGCGATCTACATGAATTGAAGAGTTGTTGGGTGTTGCCAACACTTTGAGTTGCTTTCATCTCTTCACGTTCGCTGTATGTGATGACATGGTGATTTGGGATCCAGGTGGTGGCATGCTTGGCACATCACTTCATTTGGATCTTGATGAGTTGCTTCACAACTCATGGAGCAATGATAATGATTTTGACAGAGTGGAGAAGCGAAAGCTTGGAGACTTGTGTTTGTATTTTAGAGTTCACATTCTTCATCACTTGTTGACAGGCATTGTTTTTCTCAGAGCTTGGGTTTGGCATGGTGTTTGGTCTTTGTTGGACTTAGCACTCATTAAGAATGGAGCTTCTGGATATTTGGAAGTTTTTGTGCTTGTGGTTAAGAGCATTACATTCGTTGGAGGATGGGGTTGAGTTGAGTTCGAGTGTGTTTGGCCTTCACCGTAGGAGCTCACTTGGCAGGGCATGCTTCATATTCTTCTTGGAAGAACTTGTAGCCATAGGTTGAGGTTTTGTGTGATCACAGGGCATTTGATTGGATGGAGATACATGTCATTTGACACTATCTCACATGATGCATGTTTGCTATTGCTCGAGGACAAACAATCTCAAGAAGGGAGGACTATAATGTCCCCTTTTTTGAAGTGTTCATGGAGAAGATAAAAAGATTCTTTAATTCAAATATTTAATTTGAATTTGAACATCAATTTCACTTAAGGAGAAAGTTAAATTTGAATTTGGGCACCATGATGCATGATGAGTCAGCCTAAGTGAAGATTACCTCCTTGAGTTGGCTTAAAAGAGTTTAAATGAACATTTAAAATTTACTTGAGTTAAACATATGAGGTAGTCGGCCTAAGTCAGCCTTGGAGATATGAAACTAAGGAAAAAACAAAATTAATTGTTAGGTTGGCCCAAATGGAAAAGGTATAGGTCGGCCCTAATCATGAAAGACATGTCAGCCCATCTATCAAAGTCAGCCCTCTTGAAGGAAAATTGCAATTTAAACTTGAAAATGAGTGCCAATATCTTAAGGTCGGCCAGGATGAAGGAAAATCAATAAAATAATAATGTTATTTTTCCAAGTCAGCCAGCCTTTGGGAAAAAGAAGAATTGGAGTATTTAAGAAGGTGTTGTGGATTAATTTTAGGATTATGAATCTAGTTTTTCTAATTTTCCCATTGAGGATCTGCAACTTCGTTGCAACTATTCCAAGGGCAAAAACCCTTGCCAATATTAGTTGAGTTGGACGAAAACCTAGCTTAGCTTGGGGAGACTTCATGACGGAAGTCTAATTGCACTTCGTTGGAGAATTTGAAGATTTGTTTGGGCATTGAATCTTGATCTATCTTTCATTGTAGATTTGTACATCATTATTGAAGACATTGTTGAAGATCTAGGTTGAAGACACTTGCATTTTGGCATCACATCTTGATGATATGAATTGTATATCATTGAGCACCATCTTGAGAAGATTCAGATGCACATTTGAGGTTGGTTTAAATGCCATTTTTGTGTGTTTAGTTTCAGATTCAGAGATCAGATTAGTATTGTAGATTTGAGTTTGTCAATGTAGATCTTGCCATCTTTAAGGAACATCATCGTTGAAGGTGCCATCATTAGGAAGAGACATCATTGAAGATCCATTGACATCATTGAAGTGCCATTGTTGGGAGATCGTGGTTGTTGGCTTGCATATTCATTGTAGAATTTTTAGATCAGTAGCTTCATACCCTAGTAGCCACCTTGTTGAGGAGTGTCATTCATTGTTAAGGTGCATTGGCCACTTGGAGGAGATCGGTCATGCTGGCACAGCCGATTGGACATCATATGCCATCATATTGAAGAGTATTTTTTGTCATCCATCATCATAGGGAAGGTCAATCTGCATAAGGGTTGATTGTAGGGATGAAATTACATTCATTGGCAGCGACTACTTCCCAAGACAACTATCAGCATAACAGAGTCTTGGATGACAACATTGTCATCATTATTCATCATCATTGGAGTCTCTTTGGCATGATCCATCCATTCTTTGAAGGCATAACTGTTTAAGGAGATTCGCTCATTGTATTAGCCCATGACATTGAAATTGGTATGTTAGTATTTGTCATTCAACTCTGAATTTTTAACAACAGATTATGTATTGTATTTTGGCTGTCATAGAGCCTTGAGATTGATGTAAAGAGCAATAGAAAAAATATGATTTCATAACAACAAGGTTTGGTTAATCTTACCATCCGTTTTCTATCATTTTGATATGTAATTCATTATAGAGAGGACTGTCGATATATGTCTTGTTTTGCCATCAATTCTTTGTACATGCTAGTCTATGTTTCATGTTGTTGAAGTCAAATTGAAGGTGAATAAGTAAAAATAAAAAATCAATCCTAGGCCTCCCACCGTATTTTTCTCCTTGATTTTAGTGTGTTTGTTTTACTCAAAATAGTATTTCCGCAAAATCCATCCTTAAGAGCTCAAATTTTGAGCCAATCACAACACAAATAAATGGTTTTCCGAATATTTTTTGTTAAAATTTTCTCATGTAGACTTAGGAAAAATTAAAATTTGTTTAACATGAAAAATAATACTTTGTTTTGATTGGTTTACTCTAGATAGATTAATCACTAGATAAAAAAACTCATTGCAATAGTACTGCCAAAGGTAGGTACTAAAAAGTAATCAACAAATAGTTTTTAAATGTAAAAAATTTCAATTATATTAATAATTTATAAGAAAAACAATTTGTGAGAAAAATATTTAATTATATTTTATATCATTAAAAAAGTATATAGATTATGTAATATTTTTTTAAATAATTATATCAACTACATAATATTTCAATAATTATATTTAAATATAAAATATGATGTAATGCATTTTTAACTACTCAAAAATAAATTATTAAGATGAATATTACACAATATAATATATTAATATTTAGATCGGTATAATATTTCAATGTTTAATATTTATGCACAAATATATATTAATATTTCATTTTACTATAATATAACATAAATATAAATATAATGATAATTCTACTAATTTGTATAATCAATAATTTAATATACATTCTATTATTAATATATAATTAATTATATGGTTTCATTAATATTTAAAATATCAAATTTATAAATAATATATACAATGAATCAAAATTAAATAATCACATTAATATAAATACCTCTTTCTTTCATAATGTCGTCAAAGACAGGAGGCATGGGAATGGTATTTCTTCCTTGGTGTCCTCCCAAGGAGTTCTCCTTTCTTCTCGGCATGAGATTGTAGCAGAGGCTTCTCGGTTCTTCTCTTCTTTGTTTACGGAGGACTCCCCCTTAGCTGTTGAGGAGGAAAATTGGGTTCTGGAGTGCATTTCTCCTTTGGTGACTAATGAGATGAATGAGGCCATTTGTAGAGCCATCTCTATGGATGAATTGGAAAATATTGTTTTTCAAATAAAGAGGGATAGCTTCCCAGTTGAATTCTTTCAAAAAATTTGGGAGATTATTAAATTTGATCTTTTGGAGGTGGTTAGGGAGTCACACATGAGCAAGCAGATGTTGAAAGCTTTGAATGCTACTTTCCTGGTTCTTATCCCTAAGAGGGAAGGAGCTAATTCTCTAAATCTTTTTAGGTCAATAGCTTTGTGTAATGTTGTTTATGTTGCAAGTATGTGCTAATCGGTGTCGTTATTGATGTCAACATGTTTGTGTTGTCATTAGTGTCAACTGTGTCTTCTGATGAAGTTAGTGTTGTTTAGTGTTGGTTGATTTAGTTTCTTTGCTAAAAGGTGGTTTGGATGCTTTGTATAGATGCTAAAGGTGTTGAGAATATGCCTATGTAGTTGGGTTTCCAAGTGCTTTTGAGAAAATTTGAATAATACTGAAAATAGTGTGTTGAAGGAGTCTTTTAGCTTACAGTATACTGCTCGAGTTTTTGCTCCGCATTTTTCTGTGTTGGAGATCTAAGTGTGTGGTTTGGATATGTTGTTGAGAAGTGGCATAAGATGCTAAATCCAGAATTTGGTGCTCCAGATCGCTGTGAAGTGAAATTTATGTTCACCAGTTTGAGAACAAAATTTGATAGTGTTTTTGAGTTGTGCAGAGATGTCTGGGAGAAAGTATTGTGCTCTTCATTTCTCCGCAGAGTGGTTTCAGGTGTTGTGGTTCTAGATTTAAGCATATAAGGTCCTTATCTACCTTCTATCCAAAACTTTTGTGGTATGATGCTCCAGAAAGCAAGTTCTTGTGTAGCAGAGTTCGATAGTGTTGGTTGTGAGCAGACAGTGAGCCTTCTTCAGGTGAAATTTGTTGTGGATGAATTTGTTGATTTCTAGGTGACCTCAAGATTGTTCATGGATATTTGTAGAATGTGTTAAAGCTCTGGGCATGGTCCTCAAGTTATGGTTGTGATTGTGGAAGAGTGTGATGAAGAATCCCCTATGTTTACATCAGTTGGCCAACCTAGAAGTTTGCACTAATTATGGACTTGATTTGATGATTACGTGAGTGTTGTGTAATATGCTTGGATATATTTGGGTCTGAGCTAAGGCTTAGAGTGGTTCACCTTCATTCCCTTGCATCGTGGAATGTTTAGGTCCAGACCTAATTCAAGTTTTGTGTGTTTGTCGAGCTTGGAAACTGTTTCAAGGATTGAAGATTGTGTTGCTGACCTTGAAGATTGTTTCAAGGATGATGGTGATATAAATAAGTGTCAAGAGTTCATGTGTGAGTAGATACGAATGGCAGAGATGGAGTTTGTAACACAATCTTGGTTAAGGATGGAATCCTTTCTAATTTGTCTTGGTTATGAGGTCTGGCCATGTGTCAAGTCTAATTACATTGTACCTGAGAAAGGTATAAATACTGAAGATGAAATCAAAGCTACGGAAATATATGGTAAGACAAAACATGCTCTCTTAAGTGGGACTTACTAATTCTTAATTGGTGAAAGTTGTGGATTTGAAAACTGCTAATGAGATTTGGAAAAGGTTGGAAAGTGTTTATGAAGGAGATGAGAAGGTTAAAAAGGCTAAAATGTAGAATTTGAAACTCACTTATGAGACCATGCGAATGTCTGAAGATGAAAACATTACAAGCTACTTGCAGAAGGTGGAATAAGTTGTCAGTGGCATAAAGGGATTTGGTGGGAAGATAGATGATCAAGAAGTGATATTAAATGTACTTAGAACTCTTCCTAAAGGTTACAGTCATAAGGTTTCATCTATTGAAGAATTGCAAAATTTGAATTAGTTTACTAAAGAACAGTTGCTTGGCACTCTAACTACTTTTGAAATAAGAGAGTTTGGCACAAGTAGTGGAACTGCAAAAGATGAGAGTGCCTTTAAAGTTGGCAAAACAAAGAAGACTATTGAATTAGTGAGAGGAACCTCCTACAACAATATAATGAAAAATGCATGAAATAAAAGAAATAGCAGAACACAGAAGGAATTTATTGCTTGCAGGCCACTTCGAGGGGGCAACCTCCTTTGAGCAAGTTCAATACAATAAACTCGTGGATGCCTTCATTGGCCTCAACACGTACTTATTTACTAAATCTAATCTAAACAACTATTACTCCCCATGAATGTGGGATAATACAATATACTCACGGGATGACTTACAAAGCATATGCGTCCAACAACAATATACTAACAAAGTAAAGAGAGCATTAAAAACGGGTTCCTAACATCCCTTCCCTCTTAGAAAAGCTTTGTCCTCAAAGCTTAAGATATGGAAATTGTTGCTGAATCTGAAGGAGTGGGTACCATGTAGCATTTTCTGGTTGCATTCTGTACCACTGAATTAATACCTCTGTGATGGATCGAGAGCGAAGCTGACGAGTGTGCCTGTCGAGGATTACCTTCAGCTCCAAAATGATGGATCCTTCATTATCCAGTTCTGGTAAAATAGTTTGTGCTCTAATACCAGATGCGAGGAACTTCTTGTAACGATATAATGAAAAATGCACGAAATAACAGAAATAGCATAACACAGAAGGAATTTATTGATCGCAGGGCACTTCGAGGGGGCAACCTCCTTTGAGCAAGCTCAATACAATAAACTCATGGATGCCTTCATTGGCCTCAACACGTACTTATATACTAAGTCTAATCTAAACAACTATTACTCCCCATGAATGTGGGATAATACAATATACTCACGGGACGACTTACAAAGCATATGCGTCCAACAACAATATACTAACAAAGTAAAGAGAAGGGTTAAACATGGGTTCCTAACAATTAGATCCAAAAGACTTTGATGAAGTAGAAGCTAACTTTGTGAGAAGAATGAAAAAGGGTACTGGTAAGTTACCTTTTAAATGTTTCAGTTGTGGAAAAATAGGTCACTATGCTTCAAGATGTCCAGATAGAGCTCTGATAATTAAGAATAAGGAAAACAAAGGAAGATTGGTCAAGAAAAACTACTATGCAAGTGTTTCTAATGATGAATCAAATTTTGAAGATTATATTGATGATGAATGCTTATTTATTGCCATAAGAGATGAAACTGGTTCTGCTAACTCTGGAAGATGTGCAAAGGAAAGGAGTCCAAAAGCATGTGCTAACCCTAAAGGCACTGTAATATCTACTTTTCATGCTAGGAGTGAAAAGGATCATTGGGTCATTGATAGTGGATGCTCAAATCATATGACAGGTGATAAGAGTAAGTTTATTAAACTTGAAAAGTTTGATGGTGGATTAGCTAGGTTTGGTGGTGATGAAGCTGCTAAGATTTGTGGAAAAGGTTCAATCAATTTGATGGAAAGCATAACACTGATGATGTTCTTTATGTCAAAGGTTTAAAGAATAATCTCTTGAGTGTTGGACAGATGTGTAGCAAAGGGTACAATCTTATGTTTCAGGATGATGGGTGTGAGATCAGAAAAAGCTCTGGAACAATATTTGCTGCTGGAAAGAAGACAAGTGGAAATGTTTATCATCTCAAAGGTGGTGTTAGTTATTGTCTTACATCTTAGATCAGTGAGAGTTGGCTATGGCATAGGAGATTGTGTCACATCAATTTTGATAGCCTGGTAAGGATAAGTTCAGTTCAAGCTATGAGAGATCTGCCAAAGTTAACAAAGCCTATTACTATTGTTTGTAAGGAATGTCAGTTTGGAAAGCAAACTAGAAGAAGCTTCAAAAGTAAGGATCAGTCATCTACCAGATTATTGGAGTTAGTGCATACAAACCTGTGTGGTCCTACCAGAGTAAGGAGTTTTCAAGGTGACAGGTTTTTCATGTTATTTATTGATGATTCCTCTAGAATGACTTGGGTCACTTTTCTTAAGAAAAAATCAGAAGCCCTGAATAAGTTTAAATCTTTTAAATCAATGGTTGAAAATGAATTGGATATGAAAATCAAATGTTTGAGGTCTGACAGAGGTGGAGAGTTTACTTCTAATGAGTTTAACATGTTCTGTGAGAATCATGGGATAAAGAGGCATCTATCTGCTCCCAGAACTCCTCAACAAAATGGAGTGGTTGAAACGAAGAATAGGACTGTTCAAGAAGCTGCAAGGACAATGATAAAGGAAGAAAACCTACCAGAAGTCTACTAGAGAGAAGCAATTCATACTGATGTCTACATACAAAACATAGTACAAGTGAAGGTAAACAGTACACAGACTCCCTATGATTTATGGTATGGAAGGATTCCCACTGTTAAATATTTCAAAGTTTTTAGAAGCAAATGTTATATCAAAAGAGATGAAGAACTAGGAAAGTTTGATGCAAGAAGTGATGATGGTATTTTTCTTGGATACCCTAGCAAAAGCAAAGCTTACCAGTACTATAATAAGAGGCTAAGAAAGATTGTTGAAAGTGCTAATGTTAAGGTTGATGAAGATATACATAAGTTTTCAGAGATTAATGGATATGAATCAAATGAGTCTTCTTGCGAGGAAGAAGAAAAGACCAAAGAGAAGGAAGTACAGGTTGAAGCTCAAGAAACTCTAGAAATAGTACAAGTTGAAGAACAAGAAGCTCCAGAAAAAGCTCCTAAAACTCCCAAATATGTGCAGAGGCATCACATTGAAGATCAAATCATTGGTGACAAGAGAAAAGGTATACTAACAAGAAGCAGAGCTACTGAAGATCAGGTAAATTTATACTTACTTTCAAAAGTTGAACCTAAAACAATAGTTGAGGCATGCAAGGATGAGTATTGGATCAAAGTTATGGAAGAGGAACTAATGCAGATTGAGAAGAATCAGACATGGGAACTCATTCCAAGACTAGAGATTAAGAATGTGATTGGAACTAAGTGGGTATACAGGAACAAGTTGATTTAGAATGGAGAAGTGGTAAGGATTAAGGCAAGACTTGTGTGCAAGGGGTACTCACAAGTGGAAGGAATAGACTATGAGGAAACTTTTGCCCCTGTGGCAAGAATGAAGGCTATTAGGTCGTTTTTGGCTTATGCAACACATAAGGATTTCAAAGTATATCAAATGGATGTGAAGTCTGCTTTTCTAAATGGTGAATTGGAAGAGGAAGTATACATAGAGCAACTAGATGGATTTCAGTTGTCAGACAAACCAGATATGGTATGTAGGTTGAAGAAGGCATTGTATGGACTAAAGCAAGCTCCCAGAGCTTGGTATGCAAGGTTAGACAGATATCTGTTGTAACATGGATTCAATAAAGGGTATGTAGACAATAATTTGTACACCAAGGTAGGCAAAGATCAAATTATGATTGTTGAGGTCTATGTGGATGACATTATCTTAAGTGGAAATGAAGGTATGTGTAAGAAATTTACAGATGAGATGCAAAAAGAATTTGAGATGTCAATGTGTGGAGAAATGAACTTCTTCCTATTAATTAGACAGATAAGGGCATTTTCATTTCTCAATCAAAGTATGTCAAGGAATTGTTGAAGAAATTTGGAATGGAAGATTCTAAACCAATTTGCACTCCCATGACAACTAGTTGCAAGCTGAGCAAGAATAATGAATCCCCTAAGGCTGATTAGAGCAAATATAGATCAATGATTGGAGGACTACTATACCTAACTGCTACCATACTAGATATCATGCATGCGGTCTGTCTTGTGGCAAGATTTCAAGTAGATCCTAGAGAGTCACATGTCATGGCAGTGAAGAAGATATTTAGGTATTTGTAGGGCACACCGGATCATGGTTTGTGGTATCCTAAGAACAATGACTTTAACCTAAGTTCCTACATAGATGCAGATTGGGCCAGATTTGTAGATGACAGAAAAAGTACAAGTGGTGGTGCATTCTTTCTTAGAGATAGAGTTGTATCTTGGCTAAGCAAGAAGCAAAATTCAATATCTTTATCTACTGCAGAGGAAGAGTACATTACAGTAGCATCCTATTGTACATAGGTGTTATGGATGAGACAAACCTTGAAGGATATCAAAGTTGAGTATGATTATCCAATTCCTATCTTCTATGATAATACCAGTGCCATTAACAGTTCAAAGAATCTGGTGATGCATTCAAAGACACAACATATTTCAATTAGGTATCAATTTCTAAGAGAGAAGGTTGCAGAGAATGAAGTGAAGCTTGAGTATGTGCCTACAAAGGATTAGGTTGCTGACATATTCACCAAGGCTCTTCCTAAGGATACATTTGAGTATCTCCAGGAGAAGTTATGGGTTATTTCCCCTTCTTCGTTGAACTAGATGCATAAGGAGATGCATCAGTCCAATGTGATTCAATATTCATTCTTTTTTGGACTGATGATGGAGGCTACCACTCAGGTGGAGCAGGTAGTGGTGTTATTGATTATTGTAGATAGGGGGAGTATACAAAGTAGTTGAGGATAGTGCAAGTATGTGTAGTATCACAATTAGAGGGAGAGAGTTTTAAAAAAGTATGTCACCCTTTTCCATTGATGTCAAAGGGGGAGAGAGTTCATGTGAAAAACAAAGGCAGAGGAAGAAAGCACGACATGTAAAAGAAAGGGGGAGAGTAAGATTAGTGTAGAGTTGTGTCATGATGGTTTTTCACATCATATGTTGCCATCAATGACAAAGGGGGAGATTGTTGCAAGTATGTGAGCTAATCGGTGTTGTCATTGATGTTAACATGTTTGTGTTGTCATTGGTGTCAACTATGTCTTCTGATGAAGTTAGTGTTGTTTAGTGTTGGTTGATTCAGTTGTTTTGCTAAAAGGTAGTTTGGATGCTTTGTATAGATGCTAAAGGTGTTGAGAATATGCCTATGTAGTTGGGTTTCCAAGTGTTTTTGAGAAAAATTGAATAATACTAAAAATAGTGTGTTGAAGGAGTCTTCTGGCTTATAGTATACTACTCGAGTTTTTGCTCCGTATTTCTTCTGTTTTGGAGATTTGAGTGTACAGTTTGGATATGTTGTTGAGGAGTGGCGTAAGATGCTAAATCTAGAATTTGGTGCTCCGGATCACTGTGAAGTGAAAGTTATGTTCACCAGTTTGAGAACAAGATTTGATAGTATTTCTAGGTTGTGCAGAGATGTCTGAGAGAAAGTATTGTGCTTCACATTTCTCTGCAGAGTGGTATCAGGTGTTGTGGTTTTGGATTTAATCCTATAAGGTCCTTATATACCTTCTATCCAAAAGGTTTGTGGTATGTGTTGTGCCATGCACACACGCCCCATTTTGCCAAATGGAGACCCCCTCTTTTGCTTTGGCTTGGAGTTTCGACCTTTGTTACTTATGATGATGAGAGAGTGAATTTGTGCTTCGAGTGCATGATTTGTTCCAAATTTGAGTATTTTGCATGTTTGGAGTCATTTGATGTCTTTCATGGTTAATTTGGAGGTGTTTTGGGTGGTCTTGTGCTTAAAAGATAGTCATTTGTTGCTTTTTGCGCTAAAATTGGGTGTTACTGCACTTTGCTCTAAAATCATGTGTCACTGGATATTGCCCTTAAGATTGCTTTTGCAGGGTGTGTCATGTTGAAATTATTAGTTTCCAAATCTTATAGTTGCAAAATCGTGTCAAATTCCATCAGATTTCACTAAGGGGTCCATAAGCTTTCACCCTGATACATGTTCCTGGAGCCCTGATTTGGCTAAGTCTGAAACCTTGAAAATCTTGAAAAATGGCTAAGTCTGAAATCTGGTGGAACCTTAAAATTCTAGAATCTGCATATGAAATCCTATGGATCTGGAACCCATCTCAAACATCCTGATAGTATATTTAAAAATATTTAAAGTATTTTAAATATACTTTCACCATGGGAAGTTCAAAATCTGGCGCTAAAAATGACGCCAACTGCACTTTGCACCAAAAATAGCCCTTACCGACCTTAGCGCTAAAAATTCAATCCACTGACTTTGCGCTAAAAATAGTCGCTACTGACTTCCGATGCTAAAAACCTCGCTCACGGACTTCTGTGCGAAAATCATCATCCACCGACCTTAGCAAAATCATCATCCGCCGACCTTAGCACTAAAATTACCTCCGACCGATTTCCTTCCACACTACCGCTAAGTCGGTCGGCATAAAAAGCCTCACCAACACACTTTGCGCCAAAAATAGACTCAACAGACCTACGCTAAAAGGTGAACCGACTGACTGCATGAAGCATCATTTTAGTCGGTCGGACCCAAATCCACGCAAGGTCGGATGAAGCCCAAATCCGTGCAAGGTCGGATGAAGCCCAAATCTGCGCAAGGTCGGATGAAGCCAAAATCTATGCAAGGTCAGTTGGAGGTGAAATCACTGCTAGGTTAGTTGGACCCAAAATCCCCGCTAAGTCAGTGACCCCCAAAATCAACGCTTTTTTGGTATTTTAGCCTGAAAATTAAGTTTTTCAAGGTGTAAATTGAATTTTCTTGGTGAATTTGAATTGCATATCTATTTATCATATTATGATGAACATTTTACTAAGTTTGTGTGAATTTTTGGGACGTTTTATGACAATTAATGCTACTACACATAAAAGGTCAGTGGCCCCTAAAAATCTCACTTTTTATAGAAAAATGCTAAAAAAAACATGAAATAAAAGTTCCCAAATGGATCCTAATGACTACAAAAACTTCCTAGATCAATATATTGGCCAAATGGGTACTTGAAAATGGTAAAAAATACAGAAAATCATGCAAAAATCACTAGATTTATGAGGTTCTTCATAAGAAGACAACATTGATAATGAGTTGTCCTAGACTAATCTGTGACTGCAAATGGGCATATTTTTATTCAAAATGATGGAAACAGACTTGTTAAGATGAAATTGATGCTTTGCATTGTGAATTACAGGTCTTAGAGGACACAGGAGCTTGTTGGAGCTATCTTGGAAGGATGAACATACAACAGTATCCTGTTGACCCAGAAATGCAGAACTGACATTCTATCAACCAAATTGCTACTACACCTGTAAGAGAAGATCAATATAATGTCCAGAATTATAAAGATGAGTCTTAGGAGTTGAAAGACATAGAAGATCATGCCAAATCACTGTTGTTCCTGCAGATCCAGTCCAATGTCCAAGACTTGTTCAGAGTTGTCCTAGTCATCCAATCATGCAATGTTGGTCTAGCAAGCTTCTAGTTGGATACACTTTCACCAAAAATGTGGCGCATACACCTCTTGATCTAGTCAACACTTGGAATCTCGTGAATCCACATCGGCTCAAGTTTTCAAGTGTCATGTGACTCTATTTTGGCTTTATTAGGCCTTAAAAATTGACTTTTCATCATGTACAACCAAATGGGTATCCATTTTGTCTAGATTCAATGTATTTGCAAGTTGTATTTTGTCTTTTTCCTAAAGGACAAATACAAATCCAAAAATGTAACAAACTGATGTACTTCATTAAATGCCATGTAATCTGGACCGTAGGTGTTGAGTTAATCTCCACCATCCATTGAAAAACTCATTTATGGTGCCTTGTCTATAAAAGGACCATCCTTTTCTCTCATTTGTAAGTAAGATTAGATACTAAATTGCTGAGACTCTACCAAATTGTGATCAATATAGAGCAAGTTTTGTAGGTTGCTGGGAATTTGTGTTTTTGTGTTATCCTCTTTGGTTTTCATGATTCATATCAATCTGAATTTAATTAGTTGTGCTTTTGTAATGATGGGTAAATGTTAAGATATCTGATGAATGCTTTGGTCCATACTATTGGTGCTTGCCGATGGTAAGTTGCTGTGTATAGTTAGCCTAGGCCCTGTCATTGAATATAGTTTTGTTGCACTCCACTAGTTAAGTTGTGCCATTGTCCAGGTTTTTAATGAGTGAATACAATTTGAAAATCATAAGGATCCTTTGAAGATTGCATCATTTCTTGCAACATTGTGGGTTTCCTATCTTGGTGAAACAGGGAATGATTTATTGAAAGTATTTGTCTATCTGCAACATTTTACCCAGTTGTGATTGTCACTTAGGTTCTCTTATCCCTTCTCTCTCCCTTTCTTTTTGCATTTTATTTACATCAAATTTGGTAGATTTAGGATTAGAGCAACATTACATTGATCATTTGCTGAAATTTCAGACTTCACAGTCTGAACCACCTAGGGTTTCTACATATACATTGTTGCCTTATTCCATAAACCCTGCATTTCGTGTAAGACCCCTTGTTGGCATAGCTAGACATACCACTAAGTCATTCCAAGCAAGCTAAGACCTAGTTGTAATATCCTTGGGGCAGTCCTATCTTGGATAGGATACCTTTATCAAGAGAGGTGTGAAACCAACAATCATACCTGTGTTGTGTGCTAAAACCACCATCAACAGTATGATGCTCCAGAAAGCAAGTTCTTGTGTAGCAGAGTTTGACAGTGTTGGTTGTGAGAAGACAATGAGCCTTCTTCAGGTGAAAGTTGTGGATGAATTTGTTGATTTCCAGGTGACCTCAAGATTGTTTGTGGATGTTTCCAAAATGTGTTAAAGCTTTGGGCATGGTTTGCAAGTTATGGTTGTGATCGTGGAAGCGTGTGATGAAGAATCCCCTATGTTTACGTCGGTTGGCTGACCTAGAAGTTTGCATTGATTGTGGAGTTGATTTGATGATTATGTGAGTGTTGTGTAGTATGCTTGGATATATTTGGGTCTGAGCTAAGGATTAGAGTGGTTCGCCTTCATTCCCTTGCATCGTGGAATGTTTAGGTCCAGACCTAATTCAAATTTTGTGTGTTTGCCGACCTTGGAGACTGTTTCAAGGATTGAAGATTGTGTTGCCGACCTTGAAGATTGTGTTGCTGACCTTGAAGATTGTTTCAAGGACGATGGTGATATAAATAAGTGTCAAGAGTTCGTGTGTGAGTGGATGTGAATTGTAGAGATGAAGTTTGTAAAGTGAAAGTGATAAAAGGGTAGTAAGAGATTTCATGAGTTAGATGACTAGATGTAGTGAGCAAAAGGTGTCTACTATCTTTCGGTATAGATGTGAAGGTGATGATTGTTGTGCTACATTAGAATTGAACCCATGCATTTGTTAGATGCAATTATATCAGTGAACCTCTTCTTCTTTCTTCTTTCTTCTTTAGTGGGTAGTGAGTCCACTTGGACAGTGAGTCCCTGCAGTGATCATTATTTTTATGGCAATGAGCCTCTTGTAATTCGGTATTGCTACTACTTTATATTGTGAGCTAATCCTCACCGTGGTTTTTCCCTTTTTAAGGTTTTCCACGTAAAAATCTGGTGTTCTCTTGTCCATGGTGTTGATGTGTTTAAGTTTTTGTTATCTGATTTTCATGTTTAATCTTCATAATAGATTAAGGGTTTAAGTAAACTAATGTGGATGTGATTATGCTTATGATGATTTGAAATTTTTGATACAACTGATTCACCCCCCCTCTTAGTTGTCTTGTGCCTTCAACAATTTATAAGATCATTACGAAGCTAATTGCTCAAAGACTTAAACGTTGTCTCAATAGGTTGATTTCAGAGGAGTAGGGGGGTTTGTTATTGGTAGGTAAATTCTGGATGTTGTGATTGTGGCAACGGAGGCTATTTATTCAATGGCAGTGTCCAAGGAGAAAGCAGTATTCATTAAGATGGATATGGTCAAAGCTTATGATTGAGTTAAATGGACTTTTCTCTGAAAGGTCTTGTTGGCTTTTGGCTTTGATACCGCCTGGGTGGATTGGGTCATGAGCTGTGATACATCAACTTCCTTTTTTGAACTATTATTAATAGTGAGCCTACTGAGCTGTTTGGTGCATCTAGGGGCCTTCGGCAGGGGGACCCTCTGTCTTCGCACTTGTTTATCCTCTTGGTTGAGGGATTGGGGAGACTCATAAAATCTCATGTGGCTTAGGGATTGATCTAAGATTGGAGTTGGGGCAACAAATTGCCTCCTCACTCTTATTTACAATTTGTTGACGACACTGCTCTAATGGGTTTAGTCAAAGTCAATGAAGCGGTTAACTTAAGGAAGGCTTTGGATATTTATCTAGCTGCCTCTGGTAAGAGGATTAATGAAGATAAGTCTTTCATATTTTTCTTTAATACTCCTTGACTTATTCAGGACAGAATTGTTGGGATTCCCAGATTCCAGATTGGGACTCTTCCTCTTGTCTATCTTGGTATCCCTGTTAATGTTGGCACTTTGTCTAGGGGTTTTTGGCAAGAAATCCTGGACAAGTTTCGTAAGTGGGTTAGTCACTGGACTTGCAGATGGTTGCCCTTAGCTAGGAGAGTTACTTTATTAAAATCAATGATTCAAGCTCTTCCCATCTATAGGTGTTTTGTTCAAGGGGCTCCCTTAAGATTTATTGATGAATTTAATGCTCTGTCCAAACAATTCTTATGGGCTGGGAATTTGGAATCTTCAAAGTGGAGTTTGGTCAAGTGGGATTTTATCTGTAAGATGAAACAAGAGGAGGGTCTTGGTCTTCGGTAGGCTAGTCTTACTACACAAGCCTTGGCTGCCAAGTTGTATTGGAGGTGGTGCACTTGTCAGGATCAGGATTGAGCTAAGATCCTTAACTATAAGTACTTGGGGGGAATTGAATGTGTTGACATCCCTAGGATTACTCTCTTTGGTAAAGGATCCATGGTTTGGGGTACTCTCAAAAGGGGGGCCAACCTAATTGAGCAGGGACTGCTTTGGAATTGTAACAGAGGTTCTGAGGCATTGTTTCGGCATGACTCTCTGGATGGCCATCCGCCTATATTGGCAGAGTTTCCACAATTACAACCTTTGTGCAATCTCTTTCTTGAAGTAGGGTGGAGTCGTGTGGAGCACTTCAAATTGGTTTAGTCTTTGGGTCTGGTGGAGGTTTTCAGATGGAAAGACTTTGGCGAGTGGCCACCGGGGGGTTTGCAGGTAGATCAGGAGGAGTTGACTTGAATTCTTGTTGGTAGAGTTTATACTTCCCTGAGGGAGAGTGATTCTCTAGCCTGGTGACACAAGAGATGTCTCCCTCTTTGCAAACTCACTTACGTAACCACAACTTACAACACAACAACTCACTCAATAACACAAAGATTGTATCACAATGAAAACCAAAAACCACTCAAACATTTTATTGACGTTTCATATGCAAATGATCTACAACAAATCTGCAATAAATTGTACAATCTTGGCCCCTCATGGCCTCATGAATTTACAGAGAAATCTCTCTTCATTCCCTACCACTCACTCAACAAACTCTCTTCTTCACAAACCCCACACATGGGCTAAGATCTCTCATTCAAACCTACCTGAGAAATCTACTCTCTTGATACAAAGATATGCTTTTTACATAAATGCTGACTTTTCATTCCACCCACTTCAAATCTACAATAGAGAAAATATCTGAATGCCTCTATGAGGCATCTTTTCATATCCCAATTCTATGCTTTGTCTTCCTTGACTTTGGTGCCTCATCTGCAAAACAAAATATAGTATTTTACTACCTCTAAAGAGGTGTTTTATCTTCTTCCAACCAGCGCCTACTCTATTTTTCAAATGACAACCATTTGTCTACAACTTGTTGCCCACTTCCTTCTCAGATGTGCAATCCAATGCTTTGTTTCTGGTTTAACTGCTAAGAAATTTTTAAGGTGTTTAGTTTTCAAAGGAAAGTTCTTCCTCTCATCAAATGCCAAGCCTTCCACAGAGATTAAAGCTATGCAAACAACATAGGCTGGCAGTCTAGACAATTATATTCTTGGTCATTGATGAAAGCTCTCATTGGAATTTGCATTTATTAGAATGAAAAGTATCATTGGAAATCAGAGTCAGTATCAAATTCTCAAACAATTTTGCACGTGGCCCTGGCATGATAGTATTATATCACCCAAATCAGAACATGAATTTCTCCTCTTGCTATACTTCCCTGTGCACCATCGGCCAGATACAAGTTGACCTTGCTTACGATTCAAAATGACAGTCAATCTTGTCCAGCACTGGGTCATCCTGTTGAAACTACCAAGCAAAAGCAACACCATTCTGTGTAATGTTCTCAAGATCACTCAAATTGAGATAATGAGGTTCTGGTTTTGGAGGCATACGTATCCCAAACCAAGTAATGCAAATCGCTTTTTACAATAATATTTTTGAATTCTGGGGCATTACAAATAACAGTGTGGAAGTATCCCTCCTTATAGGCATCTGACATCTATCATTTCGGTGAAGCATAAACAATTTCACTTTTCCTTGATAAATACAAACCAAGATCAATGATGATAGGCTTTTCCCTTTGATACTCTTTCCATCCAAGGTCACTTGTGTGGTCAATGAAGTTCAAATCCCAAGAAGGAAATCAACTAAAAATTGAAACAAAATGGAAAACAAAAAACTGAGAATCTTTTTAGTCGATGCGGGATAGCTCGTTCTCCCAGGATGCTCCTACATCACCTGGGGTCGAAATTGAAAGGTGTGTATTATGTTGCTTTTGGATATCATGTGTTGCATATGCAGAAGTTTGAGGAGATCGACTGCCCTTGGTGGAAGTTTGTTTGGAATAAGTTTGGGTGGCCCAAATGTAACTTTTTCCTTTGGTTGGTTGCTTGTAATCGATGCCTCACTTGGGACAACCTATGAAAGCGGGGATTTCTAGATCCTTCTATTTGCTTCCTCTGTCATAATAGTGAGGAGAGTATTTCTCATTTATTTTTCAGTGTCCCATGGCCAGGGAGATTTGACACCTTTGGTGGGGTGCTTAGAAGCAGGGCTATGTACATGCCTCCTCTTTGGTGGATTTTTAGAGAAGCTTGGGAAGACCCCCGGCTAAGGCCTCTTATCTTCAAGTAGCTTGGAATATTGGTCCTTTTATTGTGTGGCAACTCTGGCTGGAAAGAAATTAAAGAATTTTTCAAGGGAGGGAGTTGGTGGTTTAACAGTTGTGGCAAAGGGTTCTTAGCATGCTCCAAGAGACTTTAGCAACGAAGTATGATTTTTCTATTAGGTTGGATGGTGGGGAGTTGCAGGTGGCCCAAAATTTGAAGTTAGTGGAAGGAGGCCTATGGCCTCCCTGACCCAAGAAAAGGGGCCATTCTAAGGGTAAGATTCAGAGAGAAGGAAGGTGGACTCCTCCACCTCTAGGTGTTTTTAAGATTAACACGGATGGCTCCTCCAAAGGGAACCTTGGTCATGTTGGGATTGGGGGATTAGGGAGGGATAGTTCGAGAACTGTCCTATTCTTCTTTTTTATTTATAAGGGGCATCATTCAAATAATTTGATGGAGGCCTTAGCTATTCTTTGTGCTATGGAGAGAGGGTGTGCTTTAGGTTGGAGAAGGGTTATTTGTGAATTCCCAGATTGTTATTAATATGCTAAATGAGTAGGATGTAGAAGGCATGCAGTGGCAGCTTGTGTCGGTGGTTAGATAGATTCTTTGTTTGATTCACTCAATGGATTTTGTCTCCTTTGTCCATATCCCTAGGGAGTGGAAAAAAGTGGTTGATTGTTTGGCTAAGTGGGTTGATGCAGAGCTACAATGGAAGCGTTTAAAACAACACAAAAAAATTGAACCACCGAAGTGGTTGAACCATTAACCAAAGGTTGATGAACCGGCGAACCCTTTGAACCAAATGAACTCATTGAACCAATGAAATTTTTTTTTTAAAAATCCATTGAACCGGTTCAACCATCAGTTCAACCATTGGCCAAACACATTACTATCGGCCACCTCAAAAATTCTCCCACCGTCGCGCCAACTCTCTCCAATGGATATGTCAAACTTGTATATGCCAGACTCGATTTGCTATTGCCGGTTCGTTCTACCATTTCTACCAGTCACTACTTGTATCATATGAATTGTACATCCACTCATACAATCGCGATAAACAATTGTGAGATACACACGAAATATACTCAGATATAATTGCGATATACACACACAATGTTCTCGACATACAATGGCAGTATACACATAAAATGCATATTCGGGACACTAGGTTTTTCTATCGGCCGATAGGCTGATACACTTAGTAAAACTTATTGATCTTCTTCTTGTCTGCGAAACTCACTCAACACCATGTCGAACATAGATTTCTTCAGCAACACTGTAACCGAATAACTACACAAATTTCTGCTACTTTGCAGCTACGCAGATTTCTTAATAGAAGCAAACCAAAAAAAAAATTGAACAGAAGGAAACCTATATCCTAGGGAATCCATTCCACTGGTTTTGGCAGAAACCTTGACCAGTGGAATGGTTCCAAAACTGAATCTCTATTACGAACCCAAACGAAATTTATTACTTCTTCTCAAAATTGTACATACATCAGTTTCTCCTTCGTCTCTCTGTCTCTCTCTCTGTTCACTGAATACAGACCCAACTATTTAAAGACTCATTCGACAGTTACACAAGGTGGAAAGCGAACCACCTCTGCCATTTAGTTACATTCCTACAGTTCGGTTACAATTCTTTTAATGACATGTTATACAATCTTTCAATATTATGCTGTTACTTGGCCAACATGGTGCTAAGGCCCTTACAATATGACATTTGGACAAAACAGAAAATGCATAGAATCCTCCAGATTCTCAATGTCTCGGGGTGCTTTTGCACCATACAACCAACCAACAAAGATTTCCAAGTCCCTTGGAAATGTACCTGCAAAAAGAAAACTATCTTTTCCTGCATCTTTGTCTGGCTTCATCTTCTGTCTCTTCAGCGTTAGGCTTCCAATCTGCACAACAATGGAATAGTGACCAACCAATCAACAAAATCAAACTACCATCAACTTCAGAGCATCTTCAGGCTCCTATTCCCATCAGTGGAGTACTCTCAGATTGAACAAAACCTCAATGACTACAACACAATGCTCCATCAACTGTCCATCTTACATGCTGCTTCACAGATCCATTCCTCTCGTCCAACAACAGATCCTGGAAGATGCACCTACCACTCTCTCCTCAGTGGCCTCTCTCTGTACCTTCTCCCCAGCTTAATCTCTGTTGGTGAATGGTCTTGACAGACCTCATCCTCGTCTGCCCACACTTCAGGAATCCCTATTCCTTCTAGCAACTAGATGGCACGAGCATCTGCAATAGTCTAACACTACTGTCAGCCGTCAAAATACTTTCTACAATCTCTATCTTCAACATGGTCACCAACACAACTCTTCAGTTTTCCTTCAGCTCTTCATCTGTCTTCTCAGAAATCAAACACAACACCTTCAGATACCAAATCTTTCACCAGATCTTTCGCTAGCTCTGATACCACTTTGATGCAGAGCTACAGTGGAAGCGTTTAAAACAACACAAAAAAATCAAACCACCTAAGTGGTTGAATCATTAACCAATGGTTGATGAATCGCCGAACCCTTTGAACCAAATGAACTCATTGAACCGATGAACCTTTTTTTTTTAATCCGTTGAACTGTTGAACCGGTTCAACCATCGGCCAAACATATTACTATCGGCCACCTCAGAAATTCTCCCACCATCGCGCCAACTCTCTCTGATGGATATGTCAAACTTGTATACGCCAGACTCGATTTGCTATTGCCGGTTTGTTCTACCGTTTCTACTAGTCACTACTTGTATCATACGAATTGTACATCCACTCATACAATCGCGATAAATAATTGTGAGATACACATGAAATATACTTAGATATAATTGCGATATACACACACAATATTCTCGACATACAATCGCAGTATACACATAAAATGCATATTCGGTGACACTAGGTTTTTCTATCGGCCGATAGGCCGATACACTCAGTAAAAATTATTGATCTTCTTGTCTGCAAAACTCACTCAACACCATGTCGAACACAGACTTCTTTAGCAACACTGTAACTGAATAACTACACAGATTTCTACTACTCTGCAGCTATGCAGATTTCTTAACAGGAGCCAAAAAAAAAAACTAAACAGAAGGAAACCTAAATCCTAGGGAATCCATTCCACTAGTTTCGGCGGAAACCTTGACCAGTGGAATGGTTCCAAAACTGAATCTCTATTACAAACCCAAACATAATTTATTACTTCTTCTCAAAATTGTACATACATCAGTTTCTCCTCCATCTCTCTATCTCTCTCTTTGTTTAGCGAATACATACCCAACTATTTAAAGACTCATTCGGCAGTTACACAAGGTGGAAAGCAAACCACCTCTTCCGTTCAGTTACATTCCTATAGTTCGGTTACAATTCTTTTAATGACATGTTATACAATCTTTCAATATTATGCCGTTACTCGACCAACATGGTGCTAAGGCCCTTACAATATGACATTTGGACAAAACAGAAAATGCATAGAATCCTCTAGATTCTCAATGTCTCGGGGTGCTCTTGCACCATGGGCCTTTGATTAGGTGGGAAATTGGAATGTTAGGGAGTGGGATCTTTTGTCCTAGCACTGTATTCAAACTTTGGAAAGGTTGATCTCTGAAGACATGGATGGTTAGCTATGGCCCCTCTTTGGGGCCTTGGGGTGGTGGGATGTCTGAGTTCTAGTTTGGTTGGGTGGTGGTTCGGTGGTTCTTTTTTTGCTTTCTACTGTTTCTATGGTCTTTTGCTTTCTTTATTATGTACTGGTGGTTTCTTTTATAATAAAATTTTCCCCTCTTTAAAACAAAATAATCACATTAATATGAATATTATATTAATTTTTGTTATAATATATGCATAAAGGTAAAGAAAAAAATATTAATTGTTTAACATTAAAAAAATTATTTGTTTAATAACCAAATTCTCGGCAAGAATTTAGCCACTCAGAAATTAATTAAACAAGTTAATTTATTAGTATTACCAGCTATCGGCAATAATTTAGCCACTCAGAAATTAATTAAACAAGTTAATCTGTTAATATTGCCAGCTACTTCCCTTCCACCTATTTTTCTCCTTGATTTTAGTGTGTTTGTTTTACTCAAACTAATATTTTGGCAAAATCAATGTTTAAGAGCTCAAATTTTGAGCCAATCACAAAATTTTCTCATACAGACTTAAGAAAAATTAACATTTGTTTAACATGAAAAATAATACTCTATTTTGATTGGTTTACTGTTTTGATTGATTTACTCTAGACAAATTAATCACTAGATAAAAAAATATTCATTGCAACAGTACTGCGAAAGACAGGTATTAAAAAGGGGTCAACTTGCCAATTACATTTTAATGGTGAAGAATTTAAAGCTTGCAAAATACAACGCAGCTTGTGCAAAGTCAAAAGGGGAAAAAACGAAAATATAGTAGAGAAGAAGTCAACCATTACAAATGCGTGTGAACATTAAAATACCAAATTCACAAATTGTAAATGGAATATTAATGTGTTTTTTATTACTATAGTGCACATTATCTATGCCTAACTCTCCTTGGTTGCCCATAGGAGGTTCAAGGAATACGCCAATAGAAACAACTGACGAGTTTAGAAAGTTTTCCGGCGTGAATAATGCTCACATATAAAGCCTATCCCTAATTAATGTTTATTTTCTTATGAAGTTTATTATTATTTTTAATATTTAATGATTTAACAATAGTATGTTTTATTATGCAACTATTTAATGTTAAATTTTAATTTATTATTTTATTAAAAATTTAATAGTAGTTAAAATTATTTTTGTTGGAATATTAATTCTGGTTTTTAGGTTTTTGATGTTAAATGTGGAATCTTTTAGGTAAAATTTTTAATATTTTATGAATTTTAGGTAATGTATTTGTACAAGATTTAAATTTATTGGTCAATTTTATTTGTCAAGTAAATTTTTTTGACCTTCTAAATGTAAAGATATATTTTATTTGGAACAAAATAAACAAACTATATATATATATATATATATATATATAATTAATTTTTAATATTTTATGAATTTTAGGTAATGTATTTGTACAAGACTTAAATTTATTGGTCAATTCTATTTGTCAAGTAAATTTTTAAGTAATTTTTTTGACCTTCCAAATATAAAGATATATTTTATTTGGAACAAAACAAACAAACTATATATATATATGATTACTCAAGTTTTTAGTCTAGTTCGAGTTCACATAGACTCTTAAGGGGAATCTCTTCCCATGGCTTTATCGTCGAGTACTCCTGGGAAGTCCCCAATATATTTATTAAGGATTATTCGGGTTTTTAGCTTGGTCCGAAGCCAAAGAGACCTTTACAGGGTCTCTTCCCATGACTTTATTGCCGCGAGACCACATTTATTAAGGATTATTCAGGGTTTTACCTGGTTCGAGGCCAAAGAGACCTTTATGGGGGTCTCTTCCCATGACTTTATTGTCGCGAGACCACTACTGGGGGTCTCAGTCCCCAAGGCATTATCACCTTGTTCAAACTCGCAAGCTCATTGGCCCAGCGAAGGTACACAGCGTACAAGCATGCCAGCCCAACACGACAACCCACCGAAGACACATGACATACGAGCTCTTTGACCCTGTGAGAGTTACACCCTTATGGACATATATATACAAACCTTTAGAATTTGTAATGTCAAAAATCTCTCTTTTTATGTGATAGAATCTTCTTAAAATCTTAATTTATTTTACACTAAAAATACATAAATACACGATCATACACCATCAAATTCAAATCTATGTCTATTACATTTGTTGTAATCTTATACAATACAAAATAATTATCATTAAAAAAAGTTAATAATACGTGTCTCATAAGAAATATTTGTATTCAATTTATTTTACTTAAATTCAATATACTTGTAAATAATAAATTCTATATTTTTATATAGAAAACTAATAAATATAGAAGTAATGATGGTCCTTCTTTGAGTGGGGCCACAAGTGTTACTTTTTTCTTGATATAATAGATGCCTTTTTGGCATTTGTTACATTGCTCTTTCGTTGTCATTCTTCTTTACTCTTCAAAAAATTCTAGATACACTTTTACACGTACTTTAAAGTTTTCCAATAATTGTTTTAGTTCAAGTTGAGGAGGGTTGCTTTATAAATTTTAATCTATTTTAGTTTGACATAATCAAAGAGGTAATTGGTTTGATGGTAATCAACGAGGTTATTGGTTTTAAGGAGATTTAAAAAAATATTTAATTACTTCCAATTGACCTATCTTTCATTGTTAAAACTATGGATTCATTGTTACATATAATAAAACTAAAAATATTAATAAATAAATTTAAAAAAAATTGACATCTTTTAATTTTGTAATAATAATATTTTTAGGATGTCTAATCTTAGGAGTATATAGGTTAGAACATTCTTTTCATGATTTTAGTTATGTCAATTATTTGTATTTTGTAGGTCTTAGTAAAATTAAGTAATTTCAAAATTATTTATAATCTACAAATTATACCAGATTTAAAATATGATGTAATACTTTATACCATTTTTTAATTATAATGAGATGTATTTAAGTGGAGTATATAAATACAATTTGTACAACTTGAATAATAATAGACTTTGCATTGCTTGTAATATTCAAGCACTGACTATTACAAAACTTGGAAAATTGGTCTAAAGACACTAAAACATAGCTTAATTACTATAATATATTGAAGATGTAGATCTAATTAATAATGTTAATAATAAGTTTTGCATTCAAATCACACTTCATGATTTATTTAATTTCCATAAAAAATTTAGAAATATCATGTCTTTAAATGTTAATAGTATTAAATATTATATTCTTATGAAACTCAAATAGAAATATAGAATGAGAATAAATTATTAATCAAAATCCGTTGTATAATAAAGATTACATTAAACCTAGCTCAATTAATTAAACTAATTTTCCATCATTATGAGCTTAAAGATAAAATGAATATTATTAAAATAAAGATTGTTGCTTACTATGGTAATAGTGACTAACCCCAAAACACCTTGTACCGTGACTAACTTTGTAAAATTTATGGTACAAAGAAAGTTGAAGGTGAACACATTGTTTTTTTAACTTACCATATCCCTAATAATGTAAGAAGTAACTTCATCAATCTTCATGCTCACCTAGCTTACAAGAATCAAAACAATTGTTACCTTCATTTCCACTATGTTCAAGCAAAAAAATGGTAATTAAACATATCTAGTCTCACTTTTATTTCATCCATATAACTAAATGTCTATTACTAAATCTCTCTTTTCTTGAGGCATTTCCATTAAAATGAAATTGACTATTAGAAAACAATTTCCTATTTGACTAGCATGTGCACAAACAATACACAGATTATAAGGAATTACAATGTAAGGTTGTGCATTCGATCCTTTAGGAATAAATAAACACGGGTTATCATGTGCAACACTTTAATAGGGAAGGTCTATCGAGACATTATCTTTGTTAAATCCTCTTATAAGAAATCATGTTTTGGACTAAAAAACACTCACTAAAACGTCACACTTCCAATCAACTGTAAAATGGACATTGGAGAATGATTCACATCATCATCATTCCAACCCATGTATAACAATATCTACATCAAACACTTTCAATTTTGAAGCATATAGAGAAGATATCATTCATGATGAAGAACACATGACATTATATGTTTTATGTTTACAAGGCATATATGCAACCACCAATATCTCACACTTCAATTACTTTTTTTGCTTACAACATATATGGAATCATGGTCTGTACTAAAAAAACATTGTAGTGTCCACCACAATGCAATATACAAAGTTGAAAATGCTAAAGCAATACTACTTAGAGCAATTATCAATAGTAAGAAATTTAAAATTTGCAATATTTATGCTAGACCAATTGAAATAGTTGTAAATATCATAGCAATCATTTACCAACCTTTGCTAATTGAATTTAATGACACTCCTATATACATAATGGGTGATTTTAACATTTACATTTCCACAACAAATAAAAAATCAGAACATCTTGTAAGGCATATGCAATTGCATAACATGCATTTTTATTGAAAGGAACACATGTTACATCTTTTGGTCAAATGTAATTCAATTTTATAAAACAGAGGGATATTGAACTAATCATGGCACTATTTTCTTACATCTCTAAAATGTTTGTGAAAACAAAACAAATGAAACTCTAAACATCAACTAACCAAGCAAAAATAATTACACATTTCCAAAGCAATTAATAAATTTACTTATATTATATAAAAAGCAATAACAATTATCAATACAAATCAATTACAAGATCAAAATACATCTTTTAACTCATTTATCTTAAACAACATTTTATTGGACAAGAAATGATTGATTCTATTTCTTTCAATTACTCAATACATATAAATAATTACACATTTCCAAAGCAATTAATAAATTTACTTATATCATATAAAAAATAATAACAATTATCAATACAAATCAATTACAAGATCAAAATACATCTTTTAACTCATTTATCTTAAACAACATTTTACTGGACAAGAAATGATTGATTCTATTTCTTTCAATTACTCAATACATATACTTCTTATATATCTAGTAAGATCTCACATTTTCCCTATGCTTACTTGTTGAACTATTTTAGAATTGAATATTTTTTATTTGTTATCCTAACTAATACTTTCTAACTATATCACTTTCTCTGTTCTCTTGCAAATAAGATTGAAAGATAACAAAAGACTAGAAGAGAATAAAGACATCATACAACCACAACAATCTAATGAGTATTATTTGATACTAACACTTTCAATACATTGTCACTTCTTTATTCTCTAATTTTCACTTTCAATTATTTTGTAGGTCCAAAAAAGATGCATGTAACAAAGTTTTCATTGAAGACCTCAATGGCTACAAAGCTAGAGATGTATTTAAAGCAGATGTTATTGTCACTTATCTAACTCATTTGGAAAATGCAAAAAATACATGAAGTATTTTGTGCCGACTTAACAGTTTACAAAGGAGAAATAACAATCCCCATGAACTTGACTAGAAATCTTGTCCAAAAATTTGAGAAAAGAATATTCTAGTAATAGGTATATGCATTATTGGTTTCCAATTACTCCTAAAATAGAATGTGACCATGGTGATTGTGATTGTATTTTGTTATAAGCCATGACAACAATGTGACAAGGAAACATTTAGTCATACATAAGCTACTACTACAATAGCCAAATTATGACAATGATCCATAAAGAATTCCAAATCCACTAACATCATAATAGAACATGAACAAAACATGTATAAATCAATTCCCAACATAAGAACACATGAGGCCCAAAAGTTATACATTCATGACTTATAATCAATGATAGTTCCATTACAAACCAATGCAAGAATTCAAATAAAATGATAATTATTACATGATTTCAAAATAGTATTCACATCCCAAACATGGATGCAATACACTCAAATATGAGGATGAGATAATTATATAATTACAACCTTTTTATGTCTTCATAAGAGGTTTCCAATACCCATAAATGACAACTTTAGAAGTTGCAACCAAAAATGATATTTCAAGGAAAGGAGGGCTACAAGATCCATGTGAACTACAAGATGTGCCACCCTGATCCACTACACAATCCTAATGGTTATCAATACCAATCAACCATGTGGGACCCTATGGCCCACCTCACTATACTAAGAGATGGTTGCCATGGTGTTCAATCACACATATGGCCAACACTCACAAGATGACCACAATGAAGAACACATCACACAAATTTTCTCAAGAACATAATGGACTACATGAGTCCAACAAGGGGGAATATGAGGCTAGTCTAAGACATATAAATGGTATCTCATTGGTTATCCAAAACTAAGATAGGACTATTAGACTCCAAGTCTCAATAGTAAACACACATAATGGTCTTGCTTTTCCAATACAATGCATCCTGTTTCAAACATCCTTTTAGATATTGCATTCTTAAGTTTAATTATTGATTAATATGCACCACATCCTATTTCAAATATAGCATCCACTTTTATTATGTTCATTATTCTTATGCAATAAACATATTTAAAGCATTATGTATTTGCATAAATAATTCATGTGTAAATTGTTATTATGATGTCATATGTTTTGTTTCAAAGATGAGATCCCACATTAGATTGCCATGATGTTGCACATCCTTTTTCAAATGTGACATCCCACATTTTGATCCATCCGCTCTTAGCCCTAACTACCTAATTGCACCTACCACACATTCTAAGGCAACTAATTTATGCAATTCAACCTTATAAGGAAAAGGTACAAATCGCACATGAACACACATCCCAAGAAAAGAATATTACATTTATATGGTAAAAATCATGTTTCTATAAAATAATTCCAATTCAAAAGTTTCAAATTCTAAAAATAATAAATTAAGCTTTTCTAAAATTTCCAAATATCTAGGTTTTACCATTGATGAACCTTCTAATTTCTTAAAAATTAACTCACACAAAATCTAAAGAATCCAAAAATACCCTCTTTCTCTAAATTTACCTAGTTTTAATGTAGAAAATTATGTACCCTTGCAATTTCATAGTATGTTTTAAACTTTCTTTGGTGTCCATCCCCTATCATGTTTCAAGGATCACCCTTGCCTATCTTGATCCTCTTATTTCCCTCACTAGATTGCTAGATTTCTGCATCATAGTCTAATTCCCTCTGTTGGTTTGAGACCACGTGCCAAATTTGAGGAAATTTCCTTAGGATGCTAGTGTGATGTGCTAACATCTTGGAAGTTTTAAAAATTTAACTATTGGTTTCTCACTTACTAATTGCTATCAACTATTGTAATGCTTGTTTGTCAAAAAATGCTTATTGCATTCAAATCTGACCCTTGAACTTCTCCAAAAACCCTTTTGGAAAAGAACTTTTGAGGATTTTTGGCTTAGAAGAAAACTTATGAACTTACTACATGCAACTCTCTTAGCTCTCTTGGATCTCTTGACTCTATGTTGCTGGAAACACCACCATAGTTGAAGCTTTCTTAATAATTCATACTAATGCATAATGGTTGGATCCTCCAAAAAGTTCACATTTCTCCTTCTACATCATATGGGTAATATTGTTATCATTCTTGTTTGAATACTATTGTTGCAATTTTATTTATGATACTTCCTTTCTATCTCTCCTAGTATATCTCTTAGTGATCATCACCTCTTCTTGTTTAATCTCATACACACTAGTTTTTCAATCCTTGTAGACCTAGGATTTGATATTAATAGATTTTGTCACTGTTCTTAGTTCCTAGATATACATCTACTAAGAGCATACACTCTTTTATTTGGTTTCTATCTTGGCTTCCTGTGGAGGTCGAAAGACTAAAATAGGGGCTTGAACACTCATGGGAAGATCCCAAGTAGTCACAAACATTTGTCTTGTCCTTAATTATAGATATTTGGAGGATATTCAACCACACAGAGGTTTTCATGTATCTTCCTCTTTCTTGTCATTTTTATTTTCTTCTTAAAATATATATAGATTAGATCACATTTCTTCATTTTTGTTTCATTCGATATCCCCTAGATTGTTGTTTCCATCTCCCTTATTTCCTACTATGCAACTGGGCTCAAGATATAAAGGAAAAACCAAGTTTATCAGTATTCTAGACCACAACACACTATATAGATGACAATGCAACGTACGAACATGTGCGCTTTGTGCCAATGTCTTGGATAGTGACTCCTAGATTTTGATTCCAAGTTCCTTTCTACTTGTCATGTACATTTCTAAACTTAGTTTGTTGATTCTATGTTTTAGATTTCTATAAATCAACATTTTATCATTTAGCATTATGTTTTAGCTTAGTGAAAAGTTTCATTTTTTGAGTTTAAAACATTCTAGGATATTCTACTATTATTTTTTTCTTTTTGTATTTATAACAACAACAAAATATCCCTTTCATGAAACTAGTTATATCTTATAGTAGTGCATTGAAAAAATTAAACTTAGAAAACAAAGAACATTTTAGGATAAATTGATTTTTCTACACTATATTTTAATAAACCCAAGCTTCATCACAAACTAAATATGTTAGATTTCTCTTTTCAAAACCTCAATACTTTTGATTGTGAATTTTCTAAGGAGGACTTTGACATGCTAGATGAGGCACTAGATGATTTCATTCATGTCCCTCCTTGTTCCTCATCTACATCATCTAATTCTTTCTATTATGATCCAATCAATACAATTCTCATTCCAAGCTCTACAAGAGAGCTTCAAAAACCAAAAATCATTGTCCATGGTATACCTAATATACCTCCACCTCCTCATCCCATTATAACTATTCAAGGTATTCCTAATAACCCTTGACCTCGTAGTTTCTATACTTGTGTCACACAATCTATAAAGTTTAAAGTGCTTGTGGCTATTGATTTCCATGTAGTTTCCCACACATATAACACTCATAAGAATAAATAGGCAACTCCTATTTCTCTTCCTCCTCCTACACCTATTCTTGTACTCCTCATCTTTCTAATAAGAGTACTAGAGAGTATGATCTTATTGAGCAACTTCAAGCTACCCAAGCTAAGATCTCTCTTTGGGACATGATTTGAGCTTCTCTCTCTTATCATGGCATGCTACAAGAACATTTATAGAAGATTCCAATCTCATCTTCTACTAGGCCCAATGAAGTAGTCACATTAATAGATTGCATGTACACCAATACTATTGGTATTATCTTCCAACGATATGAGCTTGCTTTTATTGAGGTTCATAATAAAAATGAACCTCTTCTTATCATTGTTAGAATAAACTTTATTGGCATAAAATGTATTCTCATTGATAATGGTTATGGTCTCAATGTATGTAGTGTAAACCTCTTCAATTGTATTAATGTTGACACTTCTTGTATTTCTCTTACCAATATTTTTATTTGTAGTTTTGATAACATTAGCGACCAAACTCTAGGTACTATAACCTTGATTATTGAGTTAGGCCCTATTACCTTATCCACCCTAGTTCATGTCATGCCAGGGGATCTTTCCTATAATCTTCTCCTAGGTCGACTGTGGATTTGTTAGGATTAAGGTGCCATCAACCTTGTAAATCCAATTATTTAATTACTCCTAATATTGTTATTGTTAATGCCATCATAAGGGATGAGAAATCCACCAACACAGTAATTAATTATATACCGGGAAAAGTTACTAATTATTTATAGGCAGTAGTTACCATTTACTATTTACCTCAAGATTACTATAGGTAAAAATGGGGTGCCCAAATATATTTTGGTAAATGACAAGGTGTAAGAGAATCTATCACATGTCAGAGCATCTTATGACAGTGTAAGAGCATATGTCATATTGTAAGAGCATCTTATGATAGCCTAAGAGCATCTATCATATTGTAAGAGAATCTTATGATGGTGTAAGAGCCTATTTTGGTCCCATTGATGTAAATCTTGTTAGAATAAATAAGGTTTACATTTAGTAAATAGGTTAGTAATAAATTAGTTAAAAGTTAGGCTTTGAGGAGTTATTCTCGTAATAAGTTGGGGTAGTTTATTCATGGGAATGTATGGCTTTATAAGTCAATATAATACAATGTACATTATCCCAATTTAATATAATATATAATTTTATGTTTTTGTTAGTCTTGTACAATGGTGTAATCTATGCAATCTGATTACCATTTTCAATATGGTACCAGAGCAGTTTCTGATCCTGTGATCTTTAAAGTAGGTGTCAGTGCCCTAGGAGAATGGGATGTTGATTTAGATGAGAGGGGTCTCCATGGAGGGTCATTATTTGAAGAATATGAGAGTTCATCCCAGTATAAGAGAATTCTGGATACTGATTTCTAGGGACATGTATACACAACCCAATGTGCTTATGAACACCTTCGATGTATAGTAGCATATGTTTTCATATGCCTATGGCATCATGAGTCTATGCAACAGGAAAATCGTCCCATAGAGCATTATGTGACTATCGCATGGAGAAGGTGTTCAACCTATTTTATTGGGCGTAATAATGTAGTGTGTGTCAGATTTGTTATTGGTGATATTTTCAACAAATAGTATTTCATCTACTGCTTGGCATGAGAAACGTGGAGATTTTGACATTCTTTTATACTCCAAGTTTGTTTTGGGAACCACATGTGAATATTTTCTAGAGAGGTTGTTGGTCATAGAATATAAGCGCATTGGAGATGATAATAGGGAGGCTCTAAGCATTGAGTGCAAGAATAAGATTGCAGAGCGTTCCAAGGAAGATTGTGAAGAGGCCGTGAGGAACAAGGAAATTAGAGTGCATGCACATGATCTCGTACAAGTTGGTGTAACTCAATGAGGAGCTGTTGTTGTGGTGCTATATTTTAACAAATCAAACTGGTGGATCCTGGCTCGTATCTCTTTTTAATAGAGCTTCTAATTCATTGGTAAGGTCATTGGAAGGTAAGGATATGCATCTAGGATGAAAAGAAAATTGATTGGATTTCTGTCCATGAATGATAAAATAAGTGCATATTACAGTTCATTTGGAAAACAAAGTCAATAATTCATCTGCTCAACATTCTTGTCTATTTTGTTAAAGACACTGCACAGCTTCCATATGATGTTTTAGGAATTGTTTGGTTGATCAATTTATTCAATAACTAGCGTGAGTTGAGCATAAGAAGTGAAGGTATTATTCTCAACCAGCCTGTAAAAGTGTTGTAGTAGACCCTTCAAGATTTTTGTTTCCTCTTCAAGTACACATTGAATGTTTTGTTAAGCAACTTGAAATGGAATTTTATGAATTATTTTTGTGGGGTTTTGTCTGAGCATAAATGGGTAAATGTGAGTTGGTTGGTAGTGGTGATAAATTCATTTGGTGTTGTTTTAGAGGAGAAAGGTTCAAATATTAGAATGAGTATTTTAACTATCATTGTCATTGTTGGAGGTAATCAATATGTTTTGTATTGAAGTTGTTTTTGTAAGGGTGCATTACCGGTTTCACTCTGTAATTGAACATGATCATACATATATCAAATATTGGAAGTATTCTTAGGGCCATCTATACTACACCTTGCAAGAGTTTCAAGGCCTTTGAAAACTCACATGCGACTTCTATTGGCTAGAGTGTAAAGATGACACATTGGAGGTTGGAGGAAAATAGAGGCCGGAGGTTTTTCATCATCCCAAGCTAGTTTCTCGCTCAGGGGTGATTCATTGCATGAGGAGCACCCATTTTCGATCTGTGTCCCTTGATGGAGAAAAGGGGGGTTTGGCAGTTTGTGGTAGTATGTGTGGATAGTGTAACTTCTGAAATAGGGTGGGGTTAGTGTATTTGCACTTACTCAGTCTGTGGATAGTGTAATCTCTGAAATAGGGTGGGATTAGTGTATTCACAGTGGTTTAGTTCTTTTTGTACAATAGAGGAGGGATTGTTTCCATGACACTGGAGGAGGGATATTGAAACTCTCAGAGGAGAGTTATTCTCTCATTTGTAGCAATAGAGGAGGCATTTTGACACACTCAGAGGAGATGTGGACTTTCAAAGGAAAGTTGTTGTAAATCATTGTGCAAGGATGTTGGAGACATGTTATGTTTTCTCATGTTGTGCAGAGGTTTGCAGGTTCTACAATTAGGAGATCCACTAATGGAGTCAGTCTAGTGTTTCCTGGGTGAGTGAGGAGGATTGGTGAGGTGCTTCATCAAAGTCTCCAGAAGGGTTGCTGTGATCAACTCTTGCAATGTTCTATCTCTTGTTTGAATTGATGTATTAAGGGGGAATGTTGGTTTTATTACATGTAAACCTTAAGAAGGGGTTTTAGAATAAATAAGGTTTACATTTAGTTAAGTTTACATTTATTAAATAGGTTAGTAATAAATTAATTAAAAGTTAGGTTTTGGGGAATTATTCCTATAATAAGTTGGGGTAGTTTATTCATGGGAATTCATGGGAATGTATGGCTTTATAAGCCAATATAATACAATGTAAAATTGATGTACATTATCCCAATTCAATATAATATATTATTCTATGTTTTTGTTATTCCTGTGCAATGGTGTAATTTGATTAACATTTTTCAATAAATCTCTAGGTAGGCACTAGGAATCTCATGAAAAGTGTCACAAGAGTTCTTTCTTGATGAGGACGTTGGGATTCTCCCAAATATGGTGCCTTTTGGTAGCTTCTTCATGAAGCTTCTATTATTCTATAAAATGAGCCATGGAGAAGTGTAAAAGTATGAGTTGAGGAATTTGTTTGTATGTATATAGATGTTGTCAGATTGGATGTAGGATTGAGGAAATTCTATGTATTGTAATCTTCTTCAAGATAATACAAATTTTCTCTATTTTCCTAGTGCAATTTTTTGCCCGAAAGGGTTTTCTCCATGTAAATTTTTGTGTCATGTGTATGGATTTTGAGTATTTTCAATTTCTTTGATGCTTGGTATATCTCCATTGATATTCTACAAGTTATATTTTAGGTTTACAAGTTATTTTAGATTTCCATATTGTAGTGGTTTCCTTCATTTCCAACATTTGGTATCAGAGCCTAACCAGCTATGTTTTTGATTAAGTTTAGCTGGGAAAAGGGTCCCAGTCCCATACTGAGTGGCAAATATAGACAGTTACAACATTAACCCTGATAATAACCCGTAGTGGGCCAGGGTATCAAGAGCACACCATTGAAGAAAAACAAAATCAGAACCAGTCCTAAGAAAAATAAGGTTTAGTCCACCAAACACAAGCCCCCAAAACTTGATGTTCCCTGATAATAACCCCTAAAGGGCCAGGGAACCAAGTCCAACAATAATAAACCAGAGTAATATAGGTATTAAACAACATCATAACAAACTCCCCTAATAATAACCTGAACAGGCAAGGGGTACAGACATAACACAACAAAAGAACAACAAAGATTAAATAGCAAATTATCATAAGAAGTAAAGATTAAATTTATCAAAGGTGCTCTAGTCCTTACAAATCCTATTCATCATCTCCTCCCAAGAAGAAGTGTCCTTGTCAGTCCTTTGTCTTTTCCCAGGCTCAATCTCTTTAACCTGCATAGACTTGCGTTTCTCCATCTGGTTCTTGATATCCTTAACCTCAGCAATAGTCTTTCTCATGATATCATTTGAGAAGTTAGCCAAATATTTCAACCCTATTTCAAGCCTCATAATCCTATCTTGAAACATTTGTAACATGTCTAACATGTTTATCCAACTGTTCTGACAAGTGGAGCAATAAATTCTTCTATTAAATATTTTCTCAATTTTCTCCATTCTAGCAGACAGATCCTAAAAGTCAGAATTTGTATACTCTTTAGTGTTCTTATCTACTTTATTAAGGTTTGTTTCAAAGTTCCCTAAACCCTTATGGATATCCTCAAAACAATTGTCCCCAAGGGAATTACCCCCAATTCATCCTCTTGGTCACACTAGAAATTCTCCTCAGCTCTTACATCCCTTTCTTCAAGCTGCATTGGTTGATCAGGGTCTCCCTCACCTTCATCTTTGTCAATTTACCCCTCTTCAAACTATTCCACATCCATTTCTTCTTCTATTTCATCAAACAACTCAGGGTTATCCTCAAAAAGAAAATTGGGCCTAGCCAGTTGTGTTTATTGGGTGGAAGTGTGAAGGTTTTCTATGCTACAGTGGGAGTTTTGGTTTTGTAGGTTTGTGTAAGTGGAAGTCATGGTTGCATATACATCTTAGATAGATATTGAGAAGTTCAATGGAGCGACTATGAGCTGTGGAAGATGAAAATGGAGGATCTACTTGAAGAGAGGGAATGATGGTTAGCCACATCAAAAGAAAAGAAACATGACAAGCTATCAGACAAGATGAGAGGGACAAGATGAAAAAAAAGGTAAGAGGAACGATTCAGTTATACCTTGTAGACTTTGGCCTATTGAATGTCTCAGAGGAAAAGACTGCATATGCATTATCTTAAAAGAGCTAGAAGTATGTTGAGAAATACATAGTTACATAAGTACTTTTGGGTAGAAGCTGTGAATATATTACTTTCTACTTGGTAAACAAATCTCCTTGCAAGACTCTTGATTCTACTCCTTATGAAGTGTAGACAGGTAAGAAACCTTCAATTCCACATTTAAGGGTTTTGGGTTGTGAGGCTTTTGTCATGTGCATAAGGAAAAGTGTTCTAAGTTGGATCCAAAAGCACATAAATGGATATTCATTGGGTATGGTGAGAATGTTAAAGGTTATAAGCTTTGGAATCCTCTAACCAAGAAAATTATTCATTCTAGAGATGTGATTTTCAGAGAACTTAGAGCTACTTCTGATCCTGTACAACTAGAAAATAAAGAAAGGAAAAAGATAGTACATTTTGATTTACAAAAAGAAGATGCACCTCAGGAAGAAAAAATGATGGATTTGAAGAGGAAGAAGAAGGATCAAGTGAAATTTCTAATGAGGAAAACTCTATTGTTATAGATGAAGTTGAACATGCAGAAGAGCACGAGAAAGAATCTCCTACTCCACCCTTGAGAAGATCTACAAGACAATGGAATCCAGTTGATAGGTATAGCCCACCAGATTTTGGTTGTGTATTTGCTTTAGTAAGTACTGACGATGAGCCTAGATCCTATAGGGAAGCTATTCTTGCAGATGATAGTGAGTCTTGGCAACTAGCCATCTAGAAAGAGATGATGGCATTAAACTCTTGTGATACTTGGGATCTTATTCATTTACCCAAAGGAAGGAAGGCCATTGGTTGTAAGTGGGCCTACAAAAAGAAGTTTGGAGCAGACGGTTCATTAGAGAAGTACAAGGCTAGACTGGTAGCTAAGGGCTACTCCCAGAGAGAGGGAGTTGATTTTGGTAAAATTTTCTCTCATGTTGCTAAATTATATTATATTATATTTCTTTTATCCATAGCTACTGGTTATGATTTTGAAATTGAACAAATAGATGTTAAGACTACATTTTTGCATGGAGATCTAGAAGAATAAATTTATATGCAACAACTAAAAGGTTTTGAGGTAAAAGGGAAATAACACTTTGTTTATAGGTTAAAATGATCTATTTATGGTTTGAAATAGTCCCCTCAGATCTGGTATCAAAAATTTGATTCTTTCATGTTGAAATTGGGCTTTGTGAGAAGCGAAGAACATTACTATGTTTACATTCAATGTATTGATGATCAAATACTAATTGTTGCCTTCTATGTGGATGACATGTTTTTTAGGAACATCACGGATATGATTAGTGAGCTAAAATCTCACTTTTCAGGTGCATTTGAGATGAAGGATCTAGGGGTATAAAGGTACATATTGGGTATGGATATTAGGAGAGATTGAGGTAACATAAAGCTTTGGTTATTGTAGAGTATGTGAATACCATTTTGCATATATTTGATAAGCAGAACTATAAATTAGTTAGAATTCCTTTACCAGTTGGCACTAAGCTTACATTATATATGTGTCCTAAGTGTGAAGATGATTTTGAGTATATGTCTAATGTGCCATATGATAGTGTTGTAGGAAGTTTGTTGTATGCAATGGTTTGCACTAGGCCAAATATTGCCCAAGTAGTGGGAGTTTTAAGCAGGTTTATGTCTAACCTTGTAGAGAGCATTAGAATTATGCAAAGAGGGTGTTTAGATATTTGTGTGGTACTTTTGATTAATATTTAACTTATTCTAGTATTAATAGTGAAGATAAGACATTGGACATACATGGTTTTGTTGATGTAGATTGGGTAGGTGACTTTGATAGTCAAAGGTCCACTAGTGGCTATGTGTTTACTCTGTTTGGAGGAGTTGTGAGTTGTGTTGATGGTGATGTTAGTCATAACCAAGCACACAAAACAAAAGTTACACAACAACCCTTGTTTATCCTGAAAGATACGATGAATTCAAAGAATTCATGATCCCAAGTCCCCGTTGATTAGTTCATAATCTACTAATGTTGCTTTGTGGTTGATGTGTATTGCTGTTTTCCATTTTGGGGCCTTACGTAGATCTATAGATTCTGTTCCTGCAACAATGCTTAACAGGGAGGTTACTCTACACAACATATATCCTCAAAGGATGTGTCTAAGTTGATATTTGCCTGAGTTCTACTCCTATTTATGATTCTCTACATGATATTTTCAATAGTACATGCATCTAGCTCAACAAATATGCTAATGATGTTCAGTTGTCTATGGGATGTCAGCATATTCCTCTGTTCTGCTTAATATTTATCATGATATGTAGTTATGGAAGTGATTTCTATGAATTTAAAATGAGAAAAAAGGGTTAGAGAGAGAGATTCCTAAAATTACTTGACTGAGATCACTGATCCACATACACGTTCCCATACAACAATAAAGAGAAGAAAACTAGAACCATACTTCACCAGGACATTCCACAAATCAGCATGATCCAGTGCAAATCTTTAGGGGTAGAGTTGACAACAACATGCAATGAAATGAAAGCGCTTCTATAGAACACAACATTCACCAGTACATATCCAGAAGTCAACTTGAAGATTACTTAAGTTTTACAATCAGGATGTAATCTGAAGCTTCATCTCCATACAATATGTTCATAAAACAAGTACATTTATAGTGATCTGAGGAGAGAACCTTGAATGTTTCAACAATTTAGTCCCCACTAGTCTCAGTAATCCGATCTCTTGCCTAAAATTACTACAGGTCTGATATTGTATGAATGACCCCCCTTTTGTACAGTACAGGGGCTTAATATATATAGCTCTGATTTGCCCCAAAATCGTTCCAAAACCCTAGGAGATCGATGGTCTGCAACCATCAGATGCAACATCAAACGGTGAGGAATGAATCCCGCCAAGAATTCGAGCAGCATACCTAGACAGGGCACCGTTCCGACAATAAAGTCTCTATCCACAAATCCTCTCGCATTGAAAGCTTCGTCTCCTTCTAGTGTGTTTGTGACCTCTCGGGATCTAGCCCGCCGCCTGAGATGTCATCGTCATTTAAAGCTCCGTCCTTATGTTCACCTGCATGCTGCCACTGTGTCGATAATTCTGCATCTTCCCAGCTACTCCAACAATCTGCAATAAACAAGCAGGAATTAAGCACCATGTTTAATAAATCAGCAGGAAGATTAAACATTTATATTAAAATAGGTTCCAAATGTACAAACATAGCCATCGGGCTCATAAACCATGAAAAATGTGCATCCAAATGCATACACAATGTCAAAATTGGCTGAGTCAACCATCGTTGACCAAAAATATGCATTCGGCTCTCAAATCGGCTTCAAAAATCCATCGCTTTGCCCTTTCTGCCTTTTCGCTTGTTCAAATTCTTGTATATGGTGAATGCATGTTTTCCTTGTATATCGGGCTCAATACATACAAACACACTTGTATGTTACCTTTGGACCTATCGCTGTTATAAACGGCAGTTTATAACCCCTCGAATCCACAATGCATATTATAGAATACATCTCTCGATATACAACCTAGACGTGATACATCGTATAAATCAGATTTCAAATTCTTTTGGATTCTGGCTTGTATGTTTAGCTTTGCATATCGGTTTGTATATTAGAAACATACAAATGCTTAATCATACAAGCATTTTCAGCTTTTTAACTTCTCTTTCGAGTCTGCAATGTATCTCTTGCATTGTATGTTACGAAATATACATTGCTGCGGACATACAACAAATTAACTCTGGCTCATAACTTTTGGATTCCGCACCATGTATGTGGACAATGTATATAATGCAATGTATGTTACGAAATATACATTGCACAAAATATACAAGCATTTAACTTTAATTTATGATTTTAAATTCCGCTCAATGTATAAATGCATTGTATCTTTTAGATATTCAATTTGGACGTGATACAAGCATTTAATAAGATTTTACTTTCTTTTTGATTTTGCGTTGTATGTATTAAAATGCATGTAATAATATACAAGGCGCGAAATATACAAGGACCTTTCATTATTTCATAGCCATTTCAAGTTCGCCCCCTTGTATATTTCGTTTGTATGTATCCTCCGATACGAATCCGGCTTGTATGTCAAGCAATGCATCCTGCAATGTATTTTTGAATATACATGCCCACGAAATATACAAGGACTTTTCCTTGTTTAACGATCACTTCGAGTCCACACAATGCATATAGATAATGTACATTGGAAACATATGTATAAACATACAAGCCCGCGGCATACAACAAATTAACCTTGTTTCATAACATTTGAATTCCGCGCCATGTATAAAGTGTTGCATATTGCAATGTATGTATGAAATATACAAGTCCAAAATGTACAAAGACTTAACTTCATTCCATAATGTTTTCGATTCTGGCGATTGTATAAACTGTTGTATATTGCAATGTATGTGTAAATATACAAGCCAGAATTATACAACGATTCAATATTGTTTAAAACCCCTTTCAAGTCCACGGCAATGTACATATCGGATTGTATGTCTTCGATATGCAAAGCACAAATATACATTGACTTAAACACTTTTAATAAACCTTTCAGTTCCGCATTGTATATAATGCAATGTATCTTTGCTTTGTGTGTTTCAGAATGTATGTATATCGAAACATACATACAAGTCGAAACATACAAAGTCTTAATTCTAATTCATAAATGTTTCAGGTCCACCTTGTATGTATGCATATAACTTTATCAAAAATGTATACAAGGAAAAGGATATACAATCGACTTTGTGTATGGAAACTGATATACAAAGGACTTTGTATACAAGCGAACTTGTATACAAAGGGCCTTGTATATGAAACCTGATATACAAAAGGCATTATATGCAACATGCAAACGACCTGAAACACAACCAACCTTGTATATAAGTGATATGCAAACCCGACTGCCCATGCGACTAAGTATAAAATAACTTTGCACATACAAAGAACTTTGTATATGCAAAGCGATATACAAACCTGAATGTACATTTTACCAAAATGCTCATAACTTGCAAAATATGGCAAATTTTGAGATGGTTCAAAAAGCAACCCTAGCTCATTTTTCACAAGGAATCCAACCATATTATGCCCTGGTACTGAAAATGCATTTTTCTCTATGTTTAACAAGGTCTGCAATTTTTTACCCTCTTTTTCCCTTTACCACCAAACTGACCCACACACAAAAGCAAAAAAACAAAGCAACAACAGGGGTCCTTATTTTGCTAAGGAGTAAAATGGGGTGTGTTGTGAACATCACAACAACTAGCAACCAAACAAAACAATTAAATTCAAACCATTAAAGAAAACTAAATGAAATGAATTCATAACTTCCAACTATCTTTTCTGCAAATCATTATTTAAGCTTGAGACTCAATGTATTCAATAAGGTGCATGAATTTTTATTTTAGTTTAAGTGGGTGCACATGATTAATTATCCTCATCTTGAAGATCGGTTGAACAAACCAGTGACTGATATTAGCCTACGTAGTTGAGGATATTCCCTCATAGCCAACCAGATAGAGCCTTGCTGCCAACGAGCATCCATAGCCCCAACAAGGTTATCGTTACAATTCTCCTACGTAGAGCCCCACTGCCAGCGAGCGTCTATAGCCCCGGTAGAGTTACTTAGATGGCTTAATCTGGATTTTTAGTATAATCTATTTTATTTATTTATTTTATATTTTATTTTATTTTATAGAGATTTCATAAGATATTGCATTTGTAACTTCATGATGCAAGGAGTGGTCACTTGTTGAAATCAAGCTGAGAATTGTAATGGTAGCAAGGGTTGCCTTTGATTTTTCACCTAATATCTACACTGGTAAGTTCAACAAACCCAAGGATTTTAGGTGTGTCATTGTGAGAAACTTCCTTGAATACTCAACCCATTCTTATTGAATACAAAATTTCACAAAGTTAAACAACTTTCTACATTCATGACAGTTACAACAAGTTATGCATAAATTTCAAACAATTAACCTGAATGTTTTGAATTTTCTATTGTTTTTAGTGGTTGTTAGTCTGCTCCTATATACTCTAAATCAAAATAAACATCCCTGCTGAGGAAAACAACAAAGAAACCAAAACAAATGAGCAAACTGTACAAACAACTAACCTACGAAAGGAAACAACAGAAGACAAAACAAGAAAGCAAAGCAAAGAAAAGAAAACAACTACTCTACCAAAATATACACAAAAAGACACTATAAGGCAAATAAAACCTAGGAAAAGACCCAAAGACACCTGTATTTGCATATTTCCTTAGATTGTGCAGGAGCATTAGGGTATTAGTTATGGTTCTGATCTTGGCAAATTCATCTTTGTATTCTGAAAAATATTTTTGTATTCTAAATTCATTGTGTTTAACAGAATAATCTCTGATTATCAGCAACTGAGGAAGCTCATCATGTTCATGACTAATCCATATGCATGTTTTATCTCCCAAATTCCCATAATCAAAATACTAATCAACATTATTTACTGTGGAAACAAGAAGTACAACCTGGTGTATCTCTGATTCTGCAGTTGGACATGCTAGCCTTCCATTTGACTTTGCATTTTCATTACTTGGCTCATTGTCTGGTCTCACTTCATCTTGAAGGATATATGGCTCTTGATGGATTATTTCTTCATCTTTATCCAACTTTGTTTCCTCATTCTAGATGTTCATCTTTTCTTCAAGTTCAGGAAACCTCTGAATGGTTTGATTAATTTCCTGCACATCAACATCTAAATGAGTATCTTCACAATCTGACATATCTAAATTTATCATTTCTGCATCATGTGACTGTAAAGGTGAAACAACATTTGATTCATGAGAATACATCCCTGTTTCACTCTCACAATAATTCTGGAGTGATGCTTGATTAGGCACAACAATAGCATAATCCTCTATATCTTCCACTCTCTTTTCTATGACTCCATTAATTTCTATCATAGGAACTTCTTCAGTAGCAGTGCATTTAAATTGTTCCAGCACCTGTTTACACTTCTTTATCAACTCATTCCTATCAAAACTGCTAAATTCAGATCTAGAAACATCATCCTGACAAGTATCTAATAGTTCAATATATTTGTTTAGTGTATCAAGATCAATTTTATTTTTATCTTCCCTCTCATCAAATCTTTCTCGCTGATTGTCTGCTGATGTGAAACAGGAAGCATTTTCTTCTCTAGGATTTTCAAAAGACTCATACCTGCATTCTGGCTCACTATTTTTATTAAGTAGAGATCTCCAATTTTCACCATAAAATGACTTAAGGAAAGATGTTTCGTTATCCTTACCTTCTAGAACTGATTCAACCAATACCTCTTCTGTATGTCTCCTATCAATCCCACCATAAAATGACTTAATGAAAGATGCTTCCTCATTTTTACCACAAGTATTAGGGTCAGAATCAAAGACCTCATCCTGACAAGTGGTTTCTTCTCTATCAATCTTACCATAAAATGACTTCAGGAAAGATTCTTTTCTATCATCTTCTTCTAGAACTGATTTAGCTATTGCATTCTCTCTCCAACTCTTGGTTATGGGTGTTGCCTCTTCTCACTGTTCCAGAATTTCTTCATTTTCCTAGTAGATTTCAGCCCTGAACACATCCAAATAGAATATCAGTCCTTTCAAATACAAATCCAACCTTGTGAGGAAAGTTAGACAATTAATTTCACTGTGCTCCACAGTCTAGTGTATCCTGCAACAACTGGATAAACCAAAGTTATACAAAATTTGAGGATAAAGCTGCTTATTCAAAGTTTCCTGAAATAAAGGAATGTTAACTTGATAATTGTCTTCATATGCATCCATTGAAATGAGACCATGCTTTCTGTTTTTAGGATTTTTGGAATTTTAATGAGATCTATCATATCTCAAAATAAAACTTGAAAGTTTAGAAAATGTTGCAGAAATCCACAGATTCTTTGTTTGGCCCTCCTAGCGCCAGTTTCTATTGATGGTGATGTTAGTCACAACCAAGCACACAAAACAAAAGCTACACAACAACCCTTGTTTATCCTAAAAGATACGATGAATTCAAAGAATTCATGATCCCAAGTCCCCATTGATTAGTTCATAATCTACTAATGTTGCTCTGTGGTTGATGTGTGTTGCTGTTTTCCATTTTGGGGCCTTACGTAGATCTGTAGATTCTGTTCCTGCAACAATTCTTAACATGGAGGTTACTCTACACAACATATATCCTCAAAGGATGTGTCTAAGTCGATATTTGCCTGAGTTCTACTCCTATTTATGATTCTTTGCATGATATTTTCAATAGTACATGCATCTAGCTCAACAAATATGCTAATGATGTTCAGTTGTCTATGGGATGTCAGCATATTCCTCTGCTCTGCTTAATATTTATCATGATATGTAGTTATGGAAGTGATTTCTATGAATTTAAAATGAGAAAAAAGGGTTAGAGAGAGAGATTCCTAAAATTACTTGACTGAGATCACTGATCCACATACATGTTCCCATACAACAATGAAGAGAAGAAAACTAGAACCATACTTCACCAGGACATTCCACAAATCAGCATGATCCAATGCAAATCTTCAGGGGTAGAGTTGACAACAACATGCAATGAAATGAAAGCGCTTCTATAGAACACAACATTCACCAGTACATATCCAGAAGTCAACTTGAAGATTACTTAAGTTTTACAATCAGGATGTAATCTGAAGCTTCATCTCCATACAGTATGTTCATAAAACAAGTACATTTACAGTGATCAGAGGAGAGAACCTTGAATGTTTCAACAATTCATTCCCCACTAGTCTTAGTAATCCGATCTCTTACCTAAAATTACTACAGGTCTGATATTGTATGAATGACCCCCCTTTTGTATAGTACAGGGGCTTAATATATATAGCTCTGATTTGCCCCAAAATGGTTCCAAAACCCTAGGAGATCGACAGTCCGTAGCCATCAGATACAACATCAAAATGTGGGGAATGAATCCCGCTAAGAATTTGAGCAGTATACCCAGACATGGCGCCGTTCCCACAATAAAGTCTCTATCCGCAAATCCTCTCGCATTGAAAGCTTTGTCTCCTTCTGGTGTGTTTGCGACCTCTCGGGATCCGGCCCGCTGCCTGGGATGTCATCATCATTTAAAGCTCTGTCCTTATGTTCACCTACATGCCACCACTGTGTCGATAATTCTGCATCTTCCCAACTACTCCAACAATCTCCAATAAACAAGCAGGAATTAAGCACCATGTTTAATAAATCAGCAGGAAGATTAAACATTTATATTAAAATAGGTTCCAAATGCACAAACACAACCATCGAGCTCAGAAACCATGAAAAATGCGCATCCAAACGCATACACAGAGTCAAAATTGGCCGAGTCAACCATCGTTGACCAAAAATATGCATTCGTCTCTCAAATCGGCTTCAAAAATCCATCGCTTTGCCCTTCTTGCCTTTTCGCTTGTTCAAATCCTTGTATATGATGAATGCATGTTTTCCTTGTATATCAGGGTCAATACATACAAACACACTTGTATGTTACCTTCGGACCTATCGCTGTTATAAACGGTAGTTTATAACCCCTCGAATCCGCAATGCATATTATAGAATATATCTCTCGATATACAACCTGGACGTGATACATCGTATAAATTGGATTTCAAATTCTTTTGGATTCTGGCTTGTATGTTTAGCTTTGCATATCGGTTTGTATATTAGAAACATACAAACGCTTAATCATACAAGCATTTTTAGCTTTTTAACTTCTCTTTCGAGTCCACAATGTATCTCTTGCATTGTATGTCACAAAATATACATTGCCGTGGACATACAACAAATTAACTCCGGCTCATAACTTTTGGATTCCGCGCCATGTATGTGGACAATGTATATAATGCAATGTATGCTACGAAATATACATTGCATGAAACATACAAGCATTTAACTTTAATTTATGATTTTCAATTCCGCTCAATGTATAAATGCATTGTATCTTTTAGATATTCAATTCGGACGTGATACAAGCATTTAATAAGATTTTACTTTCTTTTTGATTCCACGTTGTATGTATTAAATTGCATGTAATAATATACAAGGACCTTTCGTTATTTCATAGCCATTTCAAGTCCACCCCCTTGTATATTTCGTTTGTATGTATCCTCCGATATACAATGAATTTTCTATTTTGGACCTTTATTTCGAATCCGGCTTGTATGTCAAGCAATGCATCCTACAATGTATTTTTGAATATACATGCCCGTGAAATATACAAGGACTTTTCCTTGTTTAATGATCACTTCGAGTTCGTGCAATGCATATAGACAATGTACATTGGAAACGTATGTATAAACATACAAGCCCGCGGCATACAACAAATTAACCTTGTTTCATAACATTTGAATTCCGTGCCATGTATAAAGTGTTGCATATCGCAATGTATGTATGAAATATACAAGTCCGAAATGTACAAAGACTTAACTTCATTCCATAATGTTTTTGATTCCGGCGATTGTATAAACTGTTTTATATCGCAATGTATGTGTAAATATACAAGTCAAAATTATACAATGATTCAAGATTGTTTAAAACCCCTTTCAAGTCCACGGCAATGTACATTTTGGATTGTATGTCTTCGATATGCAAAGCACAAATATACATTGACTTAAACACTTTTAATAAACCTTTCGGTTCCGCATTGTATATAATGCAATGTATCTCCGCTTTGTATGTTTCGGAATGTATGTATATCGAAACATACATTCAAGTCAAAACATACAAAGTCTGAATTCTAATTCATAAATGTTTTGGGTCCACCTTGTATGTATGGATAGAACTTTATAAAAAATGCATACAAGGAAAAGGATATACAATCGACTTTGTATATGGAAAGCGATATACAAAGGACTTTGTATACAAGCGAACTTGTATACAAAGGGCCTTGTATATGCAACCCGATATACAAAAGGCATTGTATGCAACATGCAAATGACCTGAAACACAACCAACCTTGTATATAAGGGATATGCAAACCCGACTGCCCATGCGACTAAGTATAAAATGACTTTGCACATACAAAGGACTTTGTATATGCAAAGCGATATACAAACCTGAATGTACATTTTACCAAAATGCTCATAACTTGCAAAATATGGGAAATTTTGAGATGGTTCAAAAAGCAACCCTAGCTCATTTTTCACAAGGAATCCAACCATATTATGCCCTGGTATTGAAAATGCATTTTTCTCTATGTCTAACAAGGTCTGCAATTTTTTACCCTCTTTTTCCCTTTACCACCAAACTGACCCACACACAAAAGCAAAAAAGCAAAGCAACAGCAGGGGTCCTTATTTTGCTGAGTAAAATGGGGCGTGTTGTGAACATCACAACAAGTAGGATGAGTAAGAGGCAGCCCACGATTGCTTTGTCCACCACTAAAGCAGAGTATATGGTTTCTACACATGTTTCTAAGGAGGTGACATGGTTACAGAGATTGTGTACAGGTATTGGTTTTGATTGCATAACTATTCAGATTGGTTGTGATAGCCAGAGTGCAATTTTTTTGGACAAGAATCCTATGTATCATGCTTGGACAAAGCATGTGTATGTTTAGTATCACTTTGTTTCAGAAATGGTTGCAAATGGATAGATTGAGTTGAAGAAAATTGATACTCAGGTGAATGTTGCAGATTATCTTACCAAACTTGTGAGCATAGAAAAGTTCACTTTGTGCAGGGAGGCCACGTGCCTTGTTTCTTGTACTTAGTTGATTTATGTTTTTCTATGGTTGTATTTACAATGTATGATTCCAAGTGGGAGAATGCTAGGATTAAGGTGCCATCAACCTTGTAAATTTGATTATTTAATAACTCCTAATATTGTAATTTCTAATGCAATCATAAGGGATGAGAAATCCATCGACATGGTAATTTATTTTTACTGGTACATTAATTAATTATTTATTGGCAATAGTAACTAGTTATTTACCGGTAGTAGTTACCATTTACTATTTACCTCAGGATTACTATAGGTAAAAATGGGTGCCCAAATCTATTATTGGTAAATGATAAGGTTTAAGAGAAATTGTCATGTCTAAGAGCATATTATGACAATGTAAGAGTATCTGTCATATTGTAAGAGCATCTTATGATAGCGTAAGAGCATCTGTCATATTGTAAGAGAATCATATGATGGTGTAAGAGCCTATTTTGGTCTTGTTGTTGTAAATCTCTAGGTGGGCACTAGGAATCTCATGACAAGTGTCATAGGAGTTCTTTCTTGATGATGGCATTGGGATTCTCCCAAATATGGTGCCACTTTTGGTATCTTCTTCATGAAGCTTTTGTTATTCTATAAAATGAGCTATGGATAAGTGCAAAAGTATGAGTTGAGGAATTTGTTTGTAGGTACACAGATGCTATTGGATTAGATGCAATATTGAGGAAATTATATCTATTGTAATATTCTTCAAGATAATATAAATCTACCCTCTTTTCCTAGTGGATTTTTTTTGCCCGAAAGGGTTTTCTCCATGTAAATATTTGTGCCATATGTATGGCTTTTGAGTATTTCTGATTTCTTAGATGTTTAATGGTATATCTCCATTGATATTCTACAAGTTATATTTTAGATTTACAAGTTATTTCAGATTTCCATATTGTAGTGGTTTCCTTTATTTCTAATAGGATTCACACTATGGGTGTAGTCCTGTCTACTTTACACCAATCTATCAAATTTGTTCATGAAAATAAAACATTCATGATTAAAGAAGATCTAGATCATCCTATGTCGCATTGCCAACAAACCAGTCTAGACCATAACAATATCTCATCTTCTACCCTTCACAATCTTATACCTTCTTCCTCACCTGAACAAATTACACCATCATCACCTCCTATTGATGATGTTGTGAATTCAGATTCTATTTATTCTCCTTCTAATGCATGCCCATGTGATGACTACAAATCTTTTGACTTTACTCCCTCTTTGTAGGAGAGTATAAAGTCTATCCATTTCACTTTAACATCTTGAAAATACATTTTATACCATCTTCTTCCCAATCTTCTAATACTTCTAGTTCCTCCTCTTCTGACTCATGTGATTACACAATGCATATTGATTATGATTCTAACAAGAATCGCCCATATTTTGTTGAGTTGAAATCCCTTTAAGGGCATGGATTTCAATTACTTTCAAAGATCAGATATAACAGTAATGGTTTAGGCCACAAGGAGAATGGTATCAAGATCCCTTGTTATGATATTTCTTGGAAATAAATTAAAATTTTAGTAAAATAGCAAACCACTTCGAGGGGGTAACCTCCAATAATTAGAAAATAATATGTGAATTCAATATTAGAAGATATGATGGTTTGGAAGAGTCACTCTCTCCTTATTTATATGAATAACTATGTAGGGATACACCCCTTCATCCTAACTAAGTTATCTTAAGGAATAACTAAGACTAATAAATGAATCTATTAAGGTTAAGCATGCCACAAGTGCTTAACTTATTATAATTAGGAATATATCATATTAGGATCATAACATTCCCATCCCCTTCAAAAAAGAGTTTTCCTTAATGCTTAGTACTCTAGATTATTTTCTATCATTCCATGTTTTGCTATAGATGAATATGTCATCAAAGAATACCAACACCAATTTTTGAACAAATGGGTGGAACACTAAATTAATAGGTTTTGAAAAGTTGATTGGGTATTAGTGACACCAAATAATAATTCATAATGATCCTCACATGCTTTAAATGTAGTCTTATTTATATCCTCTTCCTTTAGTTGAATTTGATGATAATCTAAATGTAAATCTAACTTAGTAAAGAAAACTACAATATTAGACTCATCTACCAATTCATCAATACTAGGAATATGAAACTTATCTTTAAGAGTGATCTTGTTGAGCTCCATGTAATTTGGGCACATTCTCTATGACTCATCCTTCTTGTTAACCATAATCATTGGGAAAGAATAGGCACTTTTGTTGGGATGAACAATACTTCTTGGTATTAATTCAATGGCTTGATCATGGTCTCTTATTGGAGGTAGACCCTTGGGGTTTTGAAAAACATGTTGATGGTGTTGAATGATCTCTTGAAGTTTTGGTCGATTTTGAGTTTTCATGTCTTGTGCTTCTATAAAATGTAGTTGTGCCCTTGTGTTATAAGAACCTTTCTTAGGAAATTTCTCCATCCTATGGGAGCTAATAATTTGACTTGGTGGTAATTGTATCCCTATAAGTTTATAATTTTTCCCATGTGTATTAAAAATCATGGATATATCTTGAAAATTGAAAGTAATTGTTCCTAACTGTCTAAGCCATTGTACACAAAAAGCCATATCTACTCCCCCAATTGGGATAGAAAAAAATTATGAATCTATTTGATAATTTCCCATCGAGAGTTTTATATGATGGAATTTACCACCACAAGAGAGTTGTTTCCCATCAACTATCATGACCTAAAAAAATAGATATTGGATACACAAAATAATTGAGCTCACTAGCTAATCTTCTATCAATAAAGTTATTTGTACCACTTGAATCAACCAACACTGTCACCTTTCACTTTTTGATATAACCAATTACTTTGAGTGTTTGCAGTGCACTTGTGCCATTCAATGTATGTAGGGAGATAGTAGTACATTCTACTTCCTTAAAATTCTCATTCTCAAGCTCTACATTTGGTTCTTTTGTAGCTACTTCTTTCTCTTGTTCAACCTCATTCTTGATAGTCATTAGTGTTTTCTCACTATTAGTACACTTATGACTTCTAGGCCATTTCCTATCACCATTCCAACAAGATGTAGAGAGCTTACTGTTGGCAAGAGACACTATGTGACTTCATGAGTGTTGTCATTGATGGCAACAAAGTCTATCCCACACATCCGCAATACATAGTATGCCTATACTAGAAGTTAGATTGAAGATTGTTTTGGTTTGGTGAACAAGAACAGAGTATGCAACAAGGTTTGACAATCAGGTTTGGATCTCTCAGATGGTGTAAATCAGCAAGTTGCGGACTTGGATAAGTCAAGAGGAGTATCATGACTACTATATTCCAGAGATTTAGCCTCTGGTAGTAAATCATAGAAAAGATATGAGCATCTAAGCATCGGGTTCTAGTCAAGTAGAGCAGACAGGGGAAGAACTGACCGACCGAGCATCAGACTTCAATCCGGATGAGTAAAATGTGTTGATCAAGCTATTTGGGGGATTTTACATTGTTGGCTGACATGATTAATGACTTCTATGCCTATGCTTTTGATACACATCTCAAATCAAGCATGGATTCAACTGACAGATCAATAACTTGTAAATATCTTGAGTGTTCTTATTGCCGACCAGAAAGTTGATGAAATCCTTGATGCAGATATTTATACTAGATGGATTCCAATATGTAGGTGTGTGGAAAAATAGAAGTGAAGTAATAAGTGCAAAGAAAAGAAGGGACAAGTGTGAAAGCTGTAGATCAAGTCTGGTATGTGACAGAGCAATAGTATTAAAGTAGAGGAAGAATGAAATGCATCAATTCAGTGTATTGTGCCTAACCGGAACTGAACTCTTGCATTTGTAGATGCTTCTCATCAGTTCAAACATCTGATTACCTTCTCTAAGTTCTTGTAGGCAGTGTGCCTCTTGTGAGCAGTGTGCTCGGGTAGTGAGCCCTAATTGGCAAGTGCCATTTTGTACTTCATATTCTTTTAACAAAGAATACATTCTTGGGTTAGTCACCCCGTGGTTTTTCCCTTAACAGGGTTTTCCACGTAAAAATCCTTGTGTTATGTGTGTTAATTTTATTTCTGTTCTTATATGCTTATATGATTTGATGCTGCACTATTTATTGAGATAACAAAAGAAAAAGTTAAAGAAATTTTGAGATAACTGATTCATCCCCCCTCTCAGTTATCTACCTTATTTCCAACAATTGGTATCAGAGCTAAGTTCCCCTAAATAGAGCCTAACAACTTGAGGAAGATCTAGGAATCTCAATGGATATATATGGTATGAAGGAACAACTTCAGTCTGCCCTAGATGATCTTGAACAATCCCACTCTGAAGTCAATAACTTGAGAGAAAGACTTAAACAAATTGATGACTTCATAAATGAGATAAAAAAATTGAGTATCTCTGTGAAAAAGAGAAAGGAACTACTTCAAAAATTAGTAAATCAGAGTAAAGCCAATGATACTAATGAAGATCTGAATGAAAAAAGTAAGCTATGTGAGAAGCTGTCAAAAGAAGTCATTATGGTAAGGCATGAAATGGAATAAGGGGTCATGATATTCACCCAAGAAATTGAAGAAAAAAGGAAAATTAAAGATAATCTAAAACAATCCCTCAAGGAGAAAATAAAGGACTGCCACAAAATGGATAGAATAATCAGGCATCTTGAATTAGATCTTGAAGAAGCTAGAGACAATGAAGAACAACTTGAGAATCAGATAGACACTCTTAAACAAGATCTTCAAACAACAAATGAATACAAAGAGAAATTCAAGATAAGCTCAGCCCAACTTGAAGTTCTTCTTGAAAACCAAAAGAGGGTAGATGATAAGCGTGGCTTGGGATATGAGAAAGGTGAAAGCTCCGGATCTAGTTAGAAGAACTTTGGATCAGGAAATCAAAGAAATAGGCCTAGAAGATCTCCGGTCAGGCAACCAAATGCTCAAAGACATCCATCCTTCAATGGATACTGCTTCAATTGTAACAATTTCGGTCATAAAGCAACTCAGTACAGAAGGAGAATGAATCAGACTAATCCATCCTTCTCCGGACAATGTTTCAACTGCAAAAGGTATGGTCACAAATCTCATGAATGCAGAAATATGCAAATAACAATTCATTCAATGGTAGATGCTTTGCATGTGATAGAATGGGACACATGGCTAATCAATGCAGATCAAAAGGATATCAATCAAATATGCAAAGAAACGTTGTTTGTTACAATTGCAATAGATCCGGTCATATTGCCAAATTCTGCAGAAGTAAAAATTAGGATAAAAAGGGTCTGTGCATCATAATCAAAAACAAGATAAGGGTATTTATGCAAAGTGAATGCAGATGAAGTTCAAAGGGAGATGAGCAAGATTTAGGTGAAGAAGAGTACAAAAAATATTGGGGATGGATCCACACTAGAATCCGGTGTTGATATTCCTTCCAGAAACTAAACAGATGAGTTCTGGCTCAGGGGGAGTCACAGAGAAAAATAAATTCCCCCAGCCAGTCAATTAGTGCCTAAATTGGCACATGGAATGCTGTGGATTAAAGGGTTCTCAGAAAAAAATCTAAATAACCCTCGGTAAAAATATGAAAGATCCGTGTGGAGTTTTGCAAGAGTTTAATCATTCAAGATTGATCCGGTTTGACATCCATCCGGTAAAGTAGGATTTTCACAGACAAATCTGGTATGATTCAAAATTGAAATACTTTGATCTGTGGATCCATGGCAAGATTGAAGAAAAGAAGATACATTCTCAATCCTCATTGACAATGATTCTAAGTTTAGCACAGTGATTCAAGAAAATCTCTCTCAAAACAAGGCAACCGGATAACTTATGTTGTGCATTTATTACAAAAGGAAATTAGGGTTTGCGCAAGGTTAAAAGGGTTCATTCACTCATTATATGCACATTTGCATTCGAGAAGAAGAAAAGAAGAGCTTTGCATCAAAGTTTCTACAACTCACTCAAAGATCAACTGCAAAATCAAACTCAACCAACAATTTGTTCCAGCTCTTATTTCGAACCCTAAAGTGTAAAAAGGTACTTCTATTCTGAAAATCTCTTTCCGAATGTTTTGCAAGATGGCTACTCCAATGGTTGTTAATATCACTGATAGGCCACGCCCTAAATTCAAGAAACATCCCTATAAATCTCTTGAAGTTGATCCTTTAGGCGTATTTTCTAGCATTTCGCATGGGGTATTGCATGTAGAAGATGTTAGGGTCTATATTCATGCCAACATTGAGGAATTTGGAAACTCTAAATTGATGGACATCTGTCACAAATAGATAATAGATGAGAGTTTTGAACTCAAACCTCAATACAAGGCCCTTCGAGATAAACACTTCAAACATTGCATACACTTCCCTTGTTTTGTAGAAGATGATTAGGTCCGATATGTCCTAAGAAGGATGCATGATAACTTCATGTGGTTAATGAGGCCCTTCAAGATAACAAAAGATGCCATCAGGGCAGTAACTGGGCTGCACTCATCTGGTGGGTTACCTACACTTAAATCTGTCAAAAACTAGATAGTAATTGAAGCCACCGAATCTAAGTTTGACAAGAGAGCAATGACCATAGATGACATCATAGATCCGGATGCCAAATTTTCCTCAATGATAATTGGGTATAAGATCTATCATTCTAGCAGGGAGAATTCTGTGTCTGGGACTGCAATATATGCAGCATATCAAATGTTGAGGGAAAATGTAGATTATGACCTATGTGATCTTCTCTTAAATCAATTGTTAGAAAACCTGCAGAAGATCAAGAAGGATAAAAAGAACTCCTTTAAGTATGGTTGTTTAATACTATGTCTATTCTTCTATTACATGAATGAGCTACTCGGATCAAGTGGTTGGGTTTGGTAAAATGACAAACCGGTTGCAATCTAGATTAGAGACTATATGTATGGACTTGGTGATGCTAAGCTCAAAGCACAGCTCTCTGGGGTTACTTTAAGAACTTCCAAAGCATGATGCAAGCTAGAGAGAGGATACCTCAATCCATAGTTGAGAAATACAAGGATACAGTGTGCTTCATGGTTGGCACTGATCAATGCTTAATGGAGGTAGTTGAGCCCAGAATAGTGTGGATAATGCCAATGGGATACGAGGTTGATGAGAAAATATTGGAGCTACATATTCAACACCTGTTGAGCCAGCCCAATGACCCTGAGGTAGAAAGGTTTGGAACCTTTCAAGAACTAAGTGTAAAAATACATGTTGAGCTAAGACAACCGGAGATAAAGAGGAAAGTTAGAAGGGAAGTTGAGGAAATTGCCAAAAGATTTGGCATATCAAAAGAGGTAGTAGATGCAAATAGAGAAAAAATGGATAAAGCTAAGAAAGAGAAACAAGAAGCAAAGAAAGGAAGTGTTCTGGTACAAGCCTCCTCCCGGACTAGATCCTCCAAGAGCTTTGCACCTGCCACTCCTAAAATCTCAAGGGCCACCAAACCGGAAGTCAAGACATCTGGAAAAGGAGAAAAGAGGACAAAGACCAAAGCCACAAGGTCATATACAAGCCTTAAAGATGATGAAGAAACAAAATCTGATGAGGAAATCAAGAAAATGAAGAAGAAGAAAACATCCAGAGAATACTCTGCCAGTAAAAATAAGGAAGAAAAGGCAGAAGAATTTGTTGAAAAGCCTACTCTTTCCATTGACAACATCATCAAGGCAGTCAATGTGGATGGGAACCTACAGCCAGTAACGGAGTTCTATGATGAATACAGTGACACAGACAAGAGGATTTTAGAAGAAGCTACTGTCAGGTACTTGAATATTTACAATAAAGTATTCATTGAAATTATATCATTAATTCCCAAAAGTCTAGAGAAAGTACTTGAACTAAGAAAAGAGAATGCAAAGGCAAAAGTCTTAGAGATCCAAGAACATATTGCAATTCAACTCTATCCTTCTATTACTCCAAAGCAAATGGACATGATCTTTAAGGACTGTAAGGATGAATTCCAGAGTAAAGCAAGAATGAATAAACTTATGCTTGGAGAAACTGACCAAGTAGCAAGAGAAACAAAAGACATCCTCCGGAATGCCTTCAAAAGATTCAATCTTCCTATTGTAGAGGAAACATATGAAGAACCTTCTACCATGGATGTTCAAGGATTAAATGTAACCAATGAAGAATCTTTTGACAAAAATGTAGAAGGATCAAAAGAGATAGATGAAGAGAAGTATAAGGATTTGGACTCCTCTGTTCCGGAAGAGGAAGTTCATGAAGCAGTAAACACAGGTAACATCTCTCCTCCGGATCCCATTGCAGACATTCCGGATTGAGGAGCTGAAGGAGAAGGAAGAAAAGAGGAGAAAGTGAGTCAAGAAGAGGAAGTCAAGGGAAAAGAAGAAGAACAAGCAGAGAAGACCTATGATGACAATTCTGAGATCCAAAAAGAAAAGAAGACTGAATCTTTGGCAAGAGACACTGCAGAGGCAGTGAATAATTTCTTGAACAAAGAAATGATGGAAATAGATGAACCTGAGCTATTTCAAGGACCACTAAATTTTGACTCTCTCTCCCTTCTAGACAATGAAAATAACATCTTTTGCTCAAGACAAAGCAAAAGAAAAACTTTTGAAATCTCACATGGAAGATTGTGAGTTGTTGGATATTACATCTGGGATGCTGGAGAAGATCATGCCATCATTTCAAAAGGATCCTTCTGCCTCTCCATCTGGTAACTTGAAATCTCTGGTAAATTCTGTTAGCACTCATTTTGAATCTTTAGAGAAATCAGCTGAAGCAAATGTCTGGAAGGAGTTTTTGTTGGAAACAAGGTAGATAACTGAGAGGGGGGGGGGGGGGGCGAATCAATTATCTTAAATAATTTAACTTTTTGTTCTTCTTTAACAATTAATGCAACATCAAAACATATAAGCATGCATAACCATGAGAGCAGAAATAAAATCAATACACATAACACAATGATTTTGACATGGAAAACCCTGTTAAGGGAAAAACCACGGGGTGACTAACCCAAGATTGTATTATCTATTAAAAGAACAAGAAGTACAAAATGGCACTTGCCAATTAGGGCTCACTGCCTGAGCACACTGCTCACAAGAGGTTCACTACCTACAAGAGACTCACTTTCTACAAGGTATATAGAATGTAACTAGGTGTTTGAACTAATCAGAGGCATCCACATATGCTGAGGTTTAGTTCCGGTTAGGTTCAATATATTGATCTGCTGCACTTCATTCTTCCTTTGCTTAGTGCTACTGTTCTATCACATACCAGACTTGTATAGCTGCTTCCACACTGCTCTCTACTTTTCTTCACACTTTGTCACACCACACACACCTTCATACCTAAATCCATCTGGTATATATATCCACACCAAGGATTTCAACATCTTTCTAGTCGGCAACCAGAATACTCAAGATATTTACTAAATTTTGATCTGTCAGCTGAATCCATGCTAAAAAAGTGATGTGTATCTAAGACATAGAGTTAGAAGTCATCAATCAAGTTGGCCAACCATGTGTGATCTCTTAAGAAGCTTGATCAACATTAATTTCTCATTCGGATTAAGGTCTGATGCTTTGCCGGTTAGTTCTTGCTTAGTCTGCTCTACCTGTCAGGAACCCAACACTTAGGTGATCATATCTTTTCACTTCTTTCATCACCAGAGGCTCAATCTCTAGAATGTGACAGTCATGGTACTCTTCTTGACTTCCCCAAGTCCACACTTTGCTGAGATACATCCTTTGAGAGATCTGGACCTGACTGTCAGACCTTGCTGCATGCTCTGTTCTTGCTCACCAGACCAAAATACTCTTCAATCTAACTTTCAGTATAGACATACCATGTGCTGTGGATGAGTGGGATGGACTTTGTTGCCATCAATGACAACACTCATGAAGCCACACAGTGTCTCTTGCCAACAATCTCCCCCTTTGGCATTGATGGCAACACTTAGTGAAAAATGACTAAGTGTTATAACAAACTCCCCCTTGGCTGATGCTCTATCTTATGTACACTTTTGCCAGAGCTCCCCCTTAGCTAGATTCCACATTTTTTGATACTCCTCACTCCCCCTTTGACATCAATGGCAAAGGGTGAAATCCGTACACCAAAATTTGCAAAAAGGCAATCTATACATAGCCGCATAAGTATATACATGTTATACTTATATATACTTAAGTATATCCACAAAAGTGGTCTTCAACTGGACAAACTCTGTTGCCCAACTCTGCTTCATCCTGTCCAAAATTAAGATGTGACCACTCAACAAAAATGCAAAAGCTTCTGCCCTTTTTAAGTCTGTCGGATCACTGGTCTGGGCTGCAGTCTGAGCATCAGTTAGGGCTTCATGCATTGCCTCTAACTTAGGGATAATTATCCCTCTTAGTTCACTCATTCTGCTTATTCTATTTTTCTTCTCCTTTTCAAGCCTCTTTATCTCATTTATAGTGGCAATAGCCTAGCACTCTTGATTCATTATGGATGAGGTGAGAGGATCAAAACTCTGGGATAAACTTGATAGTTTACCCTCTTGTTCTTCCACCCTTTTTGCAATGTCTGCTGTTACTGTGGACCAAGATAAACAAAATTTGTATAATTCTCTACCATATTTAAGAGCATTTTCTAGGCTTTTTATTCCAATGTTCAGATTTCTCCTATCATTTGCTATTAGCCCTTGTACTTCAGAGAATCTCTTACCCAAAAACTCTTTCCAGACTTTCTCTTCTGCTGATTTCTCCAAAGAATCAAAATGTGTGCTAACAGAATTAACAAGAGATTTCAGATTACAAGATGAGGAGGCCGAAAGATCCTTTTGGAAGGATGACATGATTTTCTCTAGCACACCGGATGCAATCTCTATTAGCTCATAGTCTTCCATGTGAGACTTCAGAAGCTTTTCTTTTACTTTAACTTGAACAAAAGATGCTACCTTCATTGTCTGGACCAGAGAGAGAGTCAAAATTGAGTGGTCCATGAAATAGCTCCGGTTCATCTAATTCCATCATTTCTTTGGTCAGGAAGTCTTTAACTGCTTCTGTAGTGTCTCTTGCCGGAGATAGTGTCTTCTTTCCTTCCGCAACCTTAGAACTATCACCTGGGGTCTTCTCTGTTTGATCTTCTTCTCTTCCCTTTACCTCTTCTTCTTGACTGATTCTCTCTTCTTTTCTTTCTTCTCCTTTAGTTCCGGAGTTTGCTGGGGGATCTAGAAGAGAGATGTTTACTTCTTCATGGACTTTCTCTTCCAAAACATAGGAATCCAAGTCCTTAGTCTTCTCTTCACCTATCTCCTTTGACTCTTCTACAATTTTCTTAGTAGAATCTTCCTTTGATGCACTTAATCCTTTGTCATCCATGTCAGAAGGTTCATCACCTATGTCCTCTATAACAGGAAGATTAAATCTTTTAAATGCATTCTGGAGGATGTCCTCTATTTCTTTGGCAACTTGATCTGTCTCTCCAAGCATAAGCTGGTTCATTCTTGCTTTGCTCCAAAACTCATCCTTGCAGTCCTTGAAGATCATGTTCATTTGTTGAGAGGTAATGGAAGGATAGAGTTGAATAACAATCTATTTCCAGATCTCTAGGTCCTTTGGCTTAGCATTCTCCTTTCTCATTTCAAGTTCCTTCTCTAAACTTTTGGGAATTAGAGAGATGATTTCAATGAATGCTTTATTATAAATATTAAGATACTTGACTATAGCGTCTTCCAGGATTTTCTTGTCAGTATCACTAAACTCATCATAAAATTCTATTAATGGTTGCAGATTTCCATCCACTGTGACTGCCTTGATAACATAATCAACAGAAGGAGTGGACCTTTCAAAAAATTCTTCAGCCTCTTCTTCTTTATTTGCACCGACAGAGGATCCACCTGATGTTTTCTTCTTCTTCTTCATTTTCTTAACCTCATCATCTGTCTTTGTCTCTTCATCATCCTTTTGACTTATGTAGGATCTTGTAGCCTTGGTTTTTGTTCTCTTTTCTCCCTTTCCAGATGTCTTTGCTTCCAGTTTGGAGGATTTTGAGCTCTTAGAGGTGGTAGGTGCAGAACTCTTTGAGGATCTAGTCTAGGAGGGGGCTTGTACCGGATCACTTTCTTTTTCTGCATCTTGTCTCTCTTTCTCTGCTCTTTCTAGTTTCTCTCTATTTGCATCAACTGCTTCTTTTGAAATGCCATATCTTTTGGCAACTTCCTCTACTTCTCTTCTCACTTTTCTTTTCATCTCCGGTTGTCTTAGCTCAACATGAATTTTCACACTCAATTCTTCAAAGGTTCCAAACCTTTCTGCCTCAGGGTCCTTAGGCTAACTTAGTAGGTGTTGGACATATAGTTCTAGAATTTTCTCATCCACCTCATAGCCCATTGGCATAATCCAGACTATTCTGGGCTCCACTGCCTCCATTAGGCATTGATCAGTGTCTACCATGAAGCACACTGTATCCTTATATTTTTCAACTGGAGATTGGGGGATTCTCTCTCTGGCCTGCATCATGCCTTCGAAGTTTTTGAAGTAACCCCAGAGTGCTGTACTTTGTGCCTTGGCATCACCAAGCCCATACATATAATCTCTGATTTGTATGGCAACAGGTTTGTCAGTTTGCCATACCCAACCACTGGATCTGGGTAGCTCATTCATATAGTAAAAGAAGAGACATATTATTAGGCCACCATACTTGAATGAGTTCTTCTTATCCTTCTTTATTTTCTACAAATTTTCTAGCAGTTGACTCAGAAGAAGCTCGCATAGATCATAGTCTACATTTTTCCTTAGCATTTCATATGTAGTATATATAGCAGTTCTAGATACTAAATTCTCCTTGCTGGAGTGATAGATTTTGTAACCAATTATCATAGAGGCAAATTTGATGGCCGGATCTATGATGTCTTCTATTGTCATTGCTCTCTTGTCAAACTTTGATCCGGTAGCCTCACTTACTGTTTGGTTCTTGGCGGATTTGAGAGCAGGAAACCCACCAGATGAGTGCAAACCGGTTACTTCCCTAATGTCATCTTTTGTAATCTTGAATGGCCTCATCAACCACATGAAGTTGTCATGTATTCTGCTCAGAACATACTGGACCCATTCATCCTCTGCAAAACAGGGAAAGTGGATGCAATGCCCAAAATGCTTATCCCGGATGGCCTTGTATTGAGGTTTAAGTTCAAATGTTTCATCTACTAATTGCTTGTGATAGATATCCATCATTTTGGATTCCCCAAATTCCTCAATATTGGTGTGTATGTATACCCTAACATCTTCTACATGCAGAACCCCATGCGGAATGCTAGAGAAGGCGCCTAAGGGATCAACTTCTAGGGATTTGTAAGGATGTTTCTTGAACTTAGGGTGCGGCCTATCTGTGATCTTAACAACATTTGGAGTAGCCATCTTGCAAAAAGATTCAGAGAGAGATATTCAATAATAGAAATACCTTTCTACGCTTCTAGGGTTCATGATATAAGCTGAAAAGATCGCTGGTTGAATCAGATTCTGGTTGATCTTTGAGAGGGTTGAAGCAATCTTGTTTGCAGAGCTCTTTCTTTCTTCTTCTCGAGTGTAAATGTGTAAATGATGAATAAAAGAACCCTTATATTTCTATGCAAACCCTAATTTCATATTGCAATAAATGCACACTTTAAGTTGTTCCGGTTCCCTTGTTCTGACCTTGTTCTGAGAGAGATCCTTCTGAATCACTGAGATGCACTTAGAATTATTCTTGGTGATAATTGACAATCTATCTCCCTTTCTCCAATCATTCCATTCATCCACAGATCAAGATATTTCAGTTTTGAATCATACCAGATCTAACTGTGAAAATCCTGCTTTTACTATGACTGTTTAACTGGATCAATCTTGGATGATTGACCTCTTCAAAACTCCTTGTGGATCTTTTATATTTTTACCAAGGATTGTTTAGATATCTCTTTGAGAACTCTTCAATCCACAATACTCCATGTGCCAATTTTAGGCACCAATTGACTGGCTGGCAGAAATTATTTTCCTTTGTGACTCCCCCTGAGCTAGAACTCATCTATTTAGTTTTTGGAAGGAATATCAGCACTAGATTCTGGTGCAGATCCATCCCCAACATTTTCTGTACTTCTCTTCACCCAAATCTTGTTAATCTCCCTTTGAACTTCATCCGTATTCACTTTTCCTTTTCCTTTGTCTTGATTTTGATTATGATGCACCGGACCCCTTTTATCCTGATTCTTACTTCTGCAGAATTTGGCAATATGATCGGATCTATTGCAATTGTAGCAAGCTAAATTTCTTTGCATATTTGACTGATATCCTCTTGATCTGCATTGATTAGCCATGTGTCCCATTCTATTGCATGCAAAGCATCTACCATTGAATGAATTGTTTATTTGCATATTTCTATATTCATGAGATTTGTGACCATACCTTTTGCAGTTAAAACACTGTTCGGAGAAGGATGAATTAGTCTGATTCATTCTTCTTCTACACTGATTTGCTTTATGACCAAAGTTATTGCAATTGTAGCAATATCCATTGAAGGATGGATATCTTTGAGCATTTGGTTGTCTTACCAGAGGTCTTCTAGGCCTATACCTTGGATTTCTTGATCCAGAGTTCTTCTGACTAGATCTGGAGCTTTCACCTTTCTCATATCCCAAGCCATGCTTGTCATCTACCCTCTTTTGGCTTTCAAGAAGAACTTCAAGTTGAGCAGAGCTTATCTTGAATTTTTCTTTGTATTCATTTGCCGTTTGAAGATCCCTTTTAAGAGTGTCTATCTGATTTTCAAGTTGTTCTTCATTATCTCTAGCTTCTTCAAGATTAGATTCCAGATGCCTGATTATTCTATCCATTTTGTGGCAGTCTTCTAACTTCTCTTTGAGAGACTATTTTAGATTGTCTTCTATTTTTCTTTTCTCTTCAATTTCTTGAGTGAATTTCATAACCCCTGATTCCATTTCATGTTTTACCATAATGAGCTCTCTTGATAGCTTCTCACATAACTTGTTTTTCTCATTCAGATCTTCATTAGTATCATTGGCTTCACTTTGACTTGCTAATTGTTGAAGAAGTTCCTTTCTCTTTTTCACAGAGATACTCAATTTTTCTTTTAGTTCATTTATGAAGTCATCAGCTTGTTTGAGTCTTTCCCTCAGGTTATTGACTTCAGAGTGAGATTGCTCAAGATCATCTAGGGCAGACTGAAGTTGTTCCTTCATACCATACATATCCATTGAGATTCCTAGATCTTCCTCAAGTTGTTAGGCTCTGTTTGGGGAACTTGGCTCTGATACCAATTGTTGGAAACAAGGTAGATAACTGAGAGGGGGGGTGAATCAGTTATCTTAAATAATTTAACTTTTTGTTCTTCTTTAACAATTAGTGCAGCATCGAAACATATAAGCATGCATAACCATGAGAGCAGAAATAAAATCAATACACATAACACAATGATTTTGACGTGGAAAACCCTATTAAGGGAAAAACCATGGGGTGACAAACCCAAGATTGTATTCTCTGCTAAAAGAATAAGAAGTACAAAATGGCACTTGCCAATTAGGGCTCACTGCCTGAGCACACTGCTCACAAGAGGCTCACTGTCTACAAGAGACTCACTATCTACAAGGTCTATAGAATGTAACCAGGTGTTTGAACTGATCAGAGGCATCGACATATGCTGAGGTTCAGTTTCGGTTAGGCTCAATATACTGATTTGCTGCACTTCATTCTTCCTTTGCTTAGTGCTGCTGTTCTGTCACATACCAGACTTGTATAGCTGCTTCCACACTGCTCTCTGCTTTTCTTCACACAATCTGTCACACCACACACACCTTCATACCGAAATCCATATGGTATATATATCTGCACCAAGGATTTTAACATCTTTCTAGTTGGCAACCAGAATACTCAAGATATTTACTAAACACTGATCTGTTAGCGAATCTATGCTAAAAAAGTGATGCGTATCCAAGACATAGAGTTAGAAGTCATCAATCAAGTTGGCCAACCATGCATGATCTCTTAAGAAGCTTGATCAACATCAATTTCTCATCCAGATTAAGGTCTGATGCTCTGCCAGTTAGTTCTTGCTTAGTTTGCTCTGCCTGTCAGGAACCCAACACTTAGGTGAGCATATCTTTTCACTTCTTTCATCACTGGAGGCTCAATCTCTAGAATGTGACATTCATGGTACTCTTCTTGACTTCCCCAAGTCCGTACTTTGTTGAGATACATCCTCTGAGAGATTCGGACTTGATTGTCGGACCTTGCTGCATGCTCTGTTCTTGCTCATTGGACCAAAATACTCTTTAATCTGACTTCTGGTATAGACATACCATGTGCTACAGATGAGTGGGATGGACTTTGTTGCCATCAATGACAACACTCATGAAGCCACACAGTGTCTCTTACTAATAGTTTTTAGGAAAAAGATTTACTGAAGTACAAGTACTGATTACTAATGATAGGAGGACCCTAGACATTGGGATAAAGAGCCTTGAAAATGCTCTTAAAGATGGTGGGGACATGTACAAATTTTGTCTGTCTTGGTGCAAAGTGACAGAGGATATTGAAAAGAAGGTGAAAGAACAAGAAGGTAAACTATCAAGTTTATCTCAAAATTTTGATCCCCTCACTACATCCTTAATGAATCAAGAATGCCAGGCCATTGTCATCATAAATGAAATAAAGAGGCTGCACAAAGAAAAGAAGGATATAATAAACAGAATGAGTGAACTCAGAGGGATAATTATCCCTAAGTTAGAGGCAATGCATGAGGCCTTGACAGATGCTCAGACCACAGCCCAGACAAGTGATCCGACAGATTTAAGAAGGGCAGAAGCATATGCATTTTTGTTGAGTGGTCACATCTCCATTTTGGATAGGATGAAGAAGAGCTGGGCCATAGAATTTGTACAGTTGAAGGCCACTTTTACAGATATACTTAAGTATAACATATATATATATATATATATATATATATATATACTTATGTGGCTATGTATAGGTTAATTTTTACAAATTTTGGTGTGCAGATTCTGCCCTTTGCTAGTGATGTCAAAGGGGGAGTGAGGAGTAGTGAAAAATGTGGAATCCAGCTAAGGGGGAGCTCTGGTAAAATAGTGCAAAAGATAAAGCATCAGCCAAGGGGGAGTTTACTGTGACACTTAGCCATTTTTCACTAAGTGTTGCCATCAATGCCAAAGGGGGAGATTGTTGGGAAGAGACACTGTGTGGCTTCATGAGTGTTATCATTGATGGAAACAAAGTCTATCCCACATATCCGCAGTACATAGTATGCTTATACCAGAAGTTAGATTGAAGATTGTTTTGGTCCGGTGAACAAGAACAGAGTATGCAACAAGGTCTGACAATCAGGTCCGGATCTCTCAGATGGTGTAACTCAGCAAGTTGCGGACTTGGATAAGTCAAGAGGAGTATCATGACTACTATATTCTAGAGATTTAGCCTTTTGTAGTAAAGCATGGAAAAGATATGAGCATCTGAGCATCGGGTTCCAGTCAAGTAGAGGAGATAGGGGAAGAACTGACCGATAGAGCATCAAACTTCAATCCAGATGAGTAAAAGGTGTTGATCAAGCTATTTGGGGGATTATACATTGTTGGCCAACATGATTAATGACTTCTATGCCTATGCTTTTGATACGCATCTCAAATCAAGCATGGATTTAGCCAACGGATCAGTAACTTGTAAATATCTTGAGTGTTCTTATTGCCGACTAGAAAGTTGATGAAATCCTTGATGCAGATATTTATACCAGATGGATTCCAGTATGTAGGTGTGTGGAAAAATAGAAGTGAAGTAATAAGTGTGAAGAAAAGCAAGGACAAGTGTGAAAGTTGTAGATCAAGTCTGGTATGTGACAGAGCAATAGTATTAAAGAAGATGCAGAATGAAATGCATCAATTCAGTGTATTGAGCCTAACTGGAACTAAACTCTTGTATTTGTAAATGCTTCTCATTAGTTAAAACATCTGATTACCTTCTCTAAGTTCTTGTAGGCAGTGTGCTCGGGCAGTGAGCCCTAATTGGAAAGTGCCATTTTGTACTTCATATTCTTTTAATAGAGAATACATTCTTGGGTTAGTCACCCCGTGGTTTTTCCCTTAACAGGGTTTACCATGTAAAAATCCTTGTGTTATGTGTGTTGATTTTATTTCTGTTCTTATATGCTTATATGATTTGATGCTGCACTATTTATTGAGATAACAAAAGAAAAAGTTAAAGAAAATTTGAGATAACTAATTCACCCCCCCTCTCAGTTATCTACCTTGTTTCCAACACTTACTAATCTCTCTTTGGTTAAATAAGTTATCCCCATTTCTTTCAATAGAATTCTCTTTGTCTTTTAATCCCATGGTTTGACCTTGGAACTTCTAGTGGTGGAGTTTTGTTGCTCAAGTTCCACATTTGGTTCTATTGTAGCCACTTCTCTATCTTCTTCAACCTCGTTCTTGATAATTGTTATTATTTTATCACTATTGGCATAGTTATGACCCCCAAACCATTTGCTATCACAATTTGAGCATAGATCTTTTTCTATTTTATTTTCCTCTTGTTGAGGAGAGTTATTACTAATTTCTCTTAGTTTGAATGAGTTGTCCTCATTTTTATCAATATGATTAGTCACAATTTTGTCTTCCAATCCCATGGTTTGACCTTGCGTGGAACTTTTAGTGGTGGATTTATGTTTCTCAATATGCAATGCTATTTGCATAGCTCTCCTAACTATGCAATGTTCCAACAAACAAACATCATGCTTAATTTGATCATTAAGTCCATTGATGTAGAGTTATAGCCTTTGGTAAGGTGTCACCTCATGAGATCGAACTGCCAATCTCATATGCTTAGCATTATATTTGACAACAAACCTTAATTGTTTTAAATTTTTAATTGGGTATTATAGATTCCATTCCACGGTTGCTCATAGAGTGTTCATTACTAAACTCTTTCCAACTAATTATTTTCCCTTGCTTGTTATCGATCCTCCATTGGTACCATAGATGAGGTTTTGATTCTAAATATCGTGAGGATACACCAACCATTACATTGTTTGGTATATTATTAATCTTAAAGTATTGTTCCATGAGACTTATCCATGAAGTTACGTTAGTAGCTCATCAAATTTAGGGATATTTATTTTGGGTAAGTTCATTTTTGGATTTTGAAAAGGTTGTTTTATCTCTTGATTTTGTCTATTAGGGTTATACCCACCTAGGTGGTTTTTTTGGGACTTCAATTCATATAATAGTTCTTGTTTCAAACTATCTAAACCTTTATTGAAAGATGATGCAAAGGGGTCAATCAAATTATCCTTAATAAAATGTACCATTGTTTCACATCTCGAAGGAATTTTACCCTCAATTTTAGGTGGTGGAGAATAAACGTCATTGGATTCATTTTTTTAGAAAAGTCTTTGAATATTAAAGATGTCATGGCTTTTGATGTGTATGTATTTTAAACTCTAGTTTTTCAATATATTTCCAAAAATTCTAAAAATTGTGGCCTAAGAGTAGAATAATAAAACTTTTGACCTAACTTTGACCACTAAATTACAAACTATATTTTATCTCTAATAACTAATTACAAAGAACTACCCCAACCTAAATTTTCATAAGCTTTCCAAAATTGTAAGACTTTTGAAAAAAATCTGAAAATTGTGGCATGTAGAGTTAATTAATGAAAAACATAAAATTAAAATAATTTGTACAAAATTTTATGATAGAAATCTGAGTTTTTACTTGAAACCTTATTTGATACCTACCTCAAAACCTAGAAAAAATTAGGTCCAAATTCACAATGGTTTGAAAGTCTCTCTATATGAGCTTAAGTCCTATGCACTTTTGGTCACATGTAAACATTTTGTTGCATCAACGAATTGGTCTTATTGGCTCATTGCTAGACTTCTGCTAATGAATGAAAAATTTATGTGCGTTAAAATGACTTGATCTATGAGGACACTATATATATATAGAGTTGGATGCTCAAAATATGTGAAACATATATTCGCTTTAGTGCATGGCTTCAAAAAGGAATACAAACACTATTGTGCTTTTATATGTGAAGGCTATGTTGCATGCACAAGTGTATTTGATATTAAATCCTTTAGCCACATAGATAGATGTAATTATTCTATTGAAGGAGAATCTACAACAGTTGATAACGTTGGAACAAGATCATCTATAGAATATTAACCTATCAATGTTGGATATCAGGTGCATAAAAGAGGTATAAGAGGGAGTTACACTTGTTGACCAACTTATGATGTATGCTATGACACACCATATCACATCTCTAAATGGAGATAATGAATCCAAAATGGAGTGCCCTAATTGGTGAGTGGATTATGAAGATCTTATGATATGTGTAAGGAATATACTATTTTTAGTGTGTGGAGTCATCTTGAGATTTGGACACCACATTTTGGGTGGTTTTAGCTCATGGATTTATAATTATTATTTTATGGTTTCATGTATTTCTTCTCCTTTTTATTGGGTGCTTGATATGGAGGTTTCATAGTGGGTTTTGTACAAATCATTATGTTGTTAGAATTGCTCCAAATCTCTTGTTGGTGATACTCCTATAAAGGCTCAGAATCTACAAGTGTATTATAATAATTGATTATTGATAATGCATTGAGTTGCTATAGAGTGTGGGTTTTTTCTCCCAAAAGGGTTGTCTCCATGTAAATCACTATGCTATGATATATTACTTTCATGTTTATTTCCTTGTAACTATATGATAAATTGAAGTTTTCACATACCTCCTCTCATAGATTAGTGTAGGAAGCATATCCCACACCTCTACTTCCTAAATCATAGTCTACCATACAACACCCTACAATGCACCATGCTACCAACAAAATAACATGAAAGGGAAACATTCTCCATTTGATAATGCTTAACCTACTCATTAAAAATTCTTAAAACACAACCCCTTCACATGAAAACTATCATGTAGAACTCTCCCATTAAAAAAATCATAAATTTTCTTTAAGCCAATATTTCCAACAAAACCAATAGCCATCCTAGGTACATAAGAGGATATTAAAATAAAGACATAATATCTCATGCCACTAAACTATTAAGGGCCTCCTAATCATGTATATCCATACTCTCTATAGCCAATATTAATGAACTTTTGACTCCCTTATTTTCTAGTAAATCAATAGTAGAGTTTTGTTCTCTAAAATAATAGAGGTATTTGACCATGTTGAATTTAGTGAGCCACATACTTTCCTCTTTGATATATGATCTCATCATCCAGTTTTGATTGTTGCCTTTCTTTAATGCAATTATTACAACTTGTGAATCACCTTCTATCTGTAACTCATGATATCCCTCCTTGTAAGAAAATATAAGACCATTAATTAAAACCTCCCATTCTATTTCATTGTTAGATTTAGTGCCAATCAACTGAATACCACCATACAAGAAACTTCCTTTTCTCTCTCATAATATGTACTATTGTATTGCTATTCTTGGACCCCCCCTAGATGCACCATCAAAGTTCAATTTAACACCTACCTTTTGGATCCAACCAAATTTTATTCCTTTCTAATTGCTTACAATATCTTAAACTAATTAACGGGTTCTATGAAGTTAATTTTTAATATATTTGTGACTTCTTATTTTGGTTGATTGGGATCATTTTTATGATTGTGACCATTCATTATAATAATTGTGTATTAATATTATGCTACAAATTATCTATTCCTTTGTCTCCTTGTAAATACAACCACCATAAATTAGATCAACATTAATAAAGTAGACCAACATTCCTTGTCCTTGAATTTGTGAATAAGAATATTTAGTTAGAGAAGATAATTTATAATTATAATTTAATTTTAAATTCATGATTTTCTAACAACATGTTGAAATTATTTGAAGGAGTTGGGATTGTTCACTAAAGTGGTGCAAATTTCCAAATGTGTAAGGTGCAGATTCATCCCAGAGAGCTTGAAGTTCATGCACACCATCTTGTACAATATGTTTGTTAATAAATTTGAACCACTTCAAGCAATTATATTTTGCAAATGACTTGGATTGTCTTTTTGTTTTTACAAGTTTACAATTTCATTTGCTATGGTGTTTCAATGTTTTCCTTCTTTTTTTATTGCAATTGAGATGGTTAAGAATATTTGAGAGAATTATTAATTAGAACCTATAATTCTAATTTTGGTCTCAAGAAATTAGTTTCTCAAAAAGATTATCTGATAAAATTTTTCATCAAATTTAGTAGTATTTCCCTATGTGGGTTCTATTGATGTGGTTTTTGACACATAAACTTACTTGTAAGTTGTGAAACCTATAGGGTGGAATGGAAAAGGTTCCCATACTTGGAAGGTGGCTAGCCTCAAGAGTCTTTTGTACATTGATTGAGAGGTTTACCATAATTTCCTAGTTGGAGAGTGCTTTGGCTAGTCTTTTCAAGGGGCTACGGTGAATATTAAAAATAATTCACATGAAAAGAGACTCTCTTAGTGAAAACATACACTACTATCCATTGCAAATCCTCAATCTCATTTAAAATCATAATTTTATGAGAAGGAAGATGAATAGTCATGCTAATTTTTCAAATTTTATTGCCTTTTGAGACTTGAAATTTATCATTAAAATCCTAAACTAACAACGATATGAAAAATGAAAAGAGAAAAGGTGAATAAAGGGATAGAGAAAGAAAATTAACTTCTAAACTTATCTTATATTTTTTTATACATCATTCTTTAAATGGAAAAAAACAACTTAAAACCAATATTCGTCAAATCCTTTCTTTGCAATCCCAACTTGAGATGACGCGATCTCCAAAGGAAAATTAACGTGCATGATTGTTGTTGAATTCTTGCAAGTAATGAATTGGTGTTCATTTGACCACACAAAATACCTCACCATTAGTGAGGTATCAATGGTTTAAAGACACATTGCATCCATTGACATTTGGTGAAGTAAATGCATAGAATAATGGAGACAAGACAAATTCATAATTCAAAAACTAAAACATGAAAACCCACAAAGATTCAAGAAAATTTGTGTATCTTGTATTCATTTCATGTTCATGGGTTTCCACGAAAAAGAATCCAAAAGAAAAGAAAACATTCTATCTTTGAATGCCAAAAGAGGAGCCCAAAAAGAGAACCCCTTATATTGAGCCTTTCACATGTACATATTGTAAGAGTTGGCTATGAAGGTAGCCACCCAAGATCTAGGGCTTCATGAAAGCACAAGTGAGATCAAATGAGAGAATAATTCTATTCTATCAATGAATACAAAAAATTGTTATAATGTACATGATATCTCCTTCTTATAAAGGCAATGATGAGATGTAGGATGAAGTAGTTATATGACAAGTGTCTTAATCCTATGAAATGAGACAACTAGAGGATAATATACCAACTAGCTGATAAGATCACATGTGAAGGACAAGATCACATGACAACCTGGAATTATCTAGACTTATCCTAAGTAAACTTAACATGTGAACATGTGTGAATAGGACTAACTAATGACTAGTTAGATAATGTACCTAGTTCACACTACAAAGGGTAAATTGGATATGCAATAACCCTGTTCACACCAACACCCCCCTTAAGTGCAACTTAGGGAGTGTTAGTGTAGGTTTTTATTTCCTAGTGGGTTATTTATTTTTTCCCTATATTCCTAGGTTTATCCTACACTTCTATTAATATCGCTTAGGTTAATAAAGCATGTCTTATTAGGTGAGTGGTTGCGAGGTGTCACCTTCCTACATGTGAGCATCCATTAGCTATCTTAGGAAGATACTTTGTTATCTTTAGTCCGATAGATGGTTGCTCCTAAGTGGTCGGTGTTGCCACCTCCTCCCTCTTCCTAGTCTATATAAACATGCTACCTGGCTTGTATTTCACATCTCTTACTTTTGCATCCTCTTAATGCTATTTGCTTCTAGCATTTGCATTACTCTCTTGGAAACTAACTCTATGTTACTATTTTGATTTCGTATCATTTGCATTCATAGTTTAAATATCTATTCATTTGCACTAGTTTTTTGGGTTAATAATCTTTTCAGATTCTAACATGGTATCAAAGCTATTCTATGTGCAAGAGTAGATTTTAGTTTCCATATTTGAGAGATTCAGGGGGGCTAATAAATCTTATTACAGTTTTTCAAAAAACCCAGTATGCTCTTCTCTTGTATCTTCGGATGATCTTGAGAATCAGAAAAGTTTGATAGAAACTTTTTTAATCTCTGGGATTTGCACACATGTTTTATGAAATTTGGGTGATTGTAGCATTTCTGGTTATACTGATAGCATTTTTGGCTCTTCCAATGCGTCTAGGAGGCTTGAGAAAGTTAGATTTGGCTTTCGTTTCACTGAAATCAGAGATCGTCATACACAGTTGCGGAACTGGGGTTTCAAGCTCAAATCTAACAACCAACTTATATATTTGGTATTTTCAATCAATATTACAGGTTCCAGCATGCCATTGCTTGTCTTAGGTAGCTGATTCAGCCTTTGCATGTCATTTTTTGGTTGCTAAGGTAAATTTTTGTAGCTAAAGGTGTTCTGTTTACACTAGATGCACATCTTCTGTACATCAACAAGAAAAATGCCTTCTGGGTTATGTTCGTAGCACAGAAAAACCATCTAGACATGTTTTAGTTTTTGCTATATTTTGTAAAAACACACTCAAAAAGCTACAGTAGGACCCCTCTCTGTTGGCAGTTGTAGTTTTGGAGGCAGTTTTCAAATACTCCGTTCTTGCTCATACGGATTTCGTTTCCCATGATTTTTTTTGATTTTGGCTATTTTTTTGTGCTCTATGCACTAGTAAAGAAGTTTTTTGATTTTGATGCAGAGATTTTTCAAAAATTGTAGATTCTCAGTCGTGACACTACATAGTTCTCATTTTGGGAACTTTGGAGGATCATAACTTTCACATACGACCTTGTATCGAGGCGATTCTTTTCTTGAAAGTGCATAATTTTTTGAGTAGATTGCAGTGGTGCTGTTTATTTTTCTAGGTATTGTGCCAAAGTTGTATTTTCAACATATGTTCTTCGTGAGGGTTTTGTAATGCATTGAAATCAAGACCACTTAGTATTTCTTTCTAGTGGCAGTTGTAAATGCACTAATATAAAGTGCCAAATCATATTTTCTTGGGGGGGTTCTTTGATTGAGTGAAAAGGGGGGGTTGTATTGGTTGTGTTCTCTTCTTTTCGGCATTTCTTCTCTGTATTTTTTCATCATGGATCAAACAAATGTGCCCATCCTAACTCCATATAATTACTTTGAGTGGAAATCACACATGACAATTCACTTAAGGAAAGCTGGATTAAATAGGATAACTATGGGACTTGAAACTGAACCTGCTAAAGATGAAGATAAACCTAAGTGGTTTAACATATTTGATGAGGCATATGGAACATTGCGTTTGTCTATTTCTCCTAATTTTCTCTTTCACATTGAGTCTTTGAATTCACCAAATGAAATCTGGACAAAGCTAGAAACACTATTTGGCACACAAGATTCAATGAGGGGTCATATGTTGGAAAATGAACTAATTAGTTTAAGTCCAGGCAATTTCAACACAATCCAGGATTTCTTCACTAAATTGAAATCACTAAGGCTATAGTTAGAACAATGTGGAATTGAAAAGAAAGATGAAAAACTAATTCTTAGTATTCTCTCTAAGCTAAGTTCAGAATATTCTGTATTTGTTTCTACCTTCTATGCTACTAAGGGTGCACTTGGTACTCAATTCACCATGCCATCTTTAGATGATTTTGCTGTCAATCTCACTCAAGAATAGGAATAGCTAATCCAGATGGGCACTCTTATGTCCTGTAAGTCACATGCCTTGGATGCCAACCAAGGCACAAAAGAACAAAAAGGACAAAGTAGTAACAACAATAGTAAGGATAAGAAACAAAAGAATAGCAAGGAGAAGAAGGATCAGATATCGGTTGCTTCAAAAGCAACTAATGAGACCCAATCTTCCAAGGGTGACAAGCCTAAGAAAGAGAGGGTCCAATGTACCTATTGTAAAAGATCCAGTCATGATGAACATAAATATCTGAAGAAACAAATTGATCACTTGACACACATACTTGAGAAGAATAATATCAGTGTTCCTGAGTCTATCAAATAGAGTTCTAATGAGGGGTCTAATAAGGCAAAAGAAAACAACAAGGGGAAAGGAAAGGGCAAGGCCGTTGTTGTAGTTGCTTCTTCACCATCCACTTGGGTTCTTGATTTGGGTGCTTCGCACCACATGGCTTCATCTAAGGAAGAACTTGCATCTTTGGAGCTATGTACTATGCCTTCTATTTTGATGGGTGATGACACTCCTGTTGAGGTGTGTGGGAGAGGGTTTGTTGATGTGGGGGATGGCACATTCCATGATGTTCTTTGTGTGCCCTCATTATCAACTAATCTCCTATCGGTATACCAGATCACTCACACAGGTTCAGGCAAGCGGGTTGAGTTCAATCCTAATTTAGTGGAGATTGATGAGTTGCACAATGGTTCTACAATTGCAGTTGGGAGAGCAAATCATCAATCACGACTCTATCTATTTTCTCACTTTGTTCCTGATCCTCCTTTGACTATTTTGCTCACTCATTCTAATGATGTGAGTATATTATGGCATGAGTGGTTTGGCCATCTAAACTTCCGCTACTTGCAGTAGGTCAACCAGCAGAGCATGGTCATAGGGTTGCCTTCAGTTTAGTTTTTAGGTGGTGTTTGCCAAGGTTGCATTCTTGGTAAGCATCCTAAGGAAAAGTTTGAAAAAGGTAAGGCATAGAGAGCTTCACAGATACTGGAGTTAGTTCATAGTGATTTGGCTGGACCATTTCAGTATCCTTCTTTCAGCAGGGCTAGATATGTCCTCACATTCATTGATGACTTTTCTCGATATACTTGGGTGTACTTTCTCAAATAGAAGTTTGAGGTATTTGATCATTTTCAGGACTTCAAAACTTTTGTAGAGAAGCAATCTGGGAAAGCCATCAAAGTTTTGCACACTAACAATGGTGGTGAGTATGTCAACCATCGGTTTGAGAGGTTTTGCACTTTAGAGCGGATTGATTTGCAACATTCAGTACCATACAATCCTCAGCAGAATGGTGTTGCAGAACGGAAGAATAGGTCCTTGAAGGAAATGGTGAACTGCATGATTCACTCTAGATCTCTTGCACCACAATATTGGGCAGAGGCCATTAACTATGCTTGTTATATCCAGAACCATGTTCCTCACCGAGCCTTGAAGGGAGTCACTCCTTTTGAAGCTTGGAGTGGTCAGAAACCATCAGTTAAGCACTTTCAAGTTTTTGGTTCTCTTGCATGGGCCCACATTCCTGTAGAGAAATGCAAGGCCTTAGATCCGTAGAGCAGACCTTGCATATTTGTAGGTTATCCTGATGGTGTGAAGGGTTATCAATTTCTCCACCCTACACTACACATGAGTTGTTCAATGAGAGGAGTGTTCAGTTTGAGGAGGGCTCTTCGAAATCACTTTCTATCACTTCCCAACTCCTACTTTGACATTGGAGTCACTTGGGATACATGACAGATCTTCTAATGAGTTAGATTCACCTGAACAGTCTTTTACCTCCACTTCTGATGCAGAGAACGATTCAGAGGACTCACCTCCTTCCTCTCCTAGTCATCATTCAAAGGTTGATGATTCTCCTCTACATTCTCCATCTTCTAGTCCACTTTGGGGTAGACAGACCTTGCAGTCTACAGGTGATTGGGTTGGGGATCCATCAGACACTAGGTGGACTTGTTCACAGTTCTAGGATGCTCCACATGTCTTCATTGCTACTGTCTTAGATCCACAGTCTTTTCATGAGGCTTCTGGTATTCCTGAGTGGGATACAACTATGCAGGAGGAGTATAGTTCCTTGATGGGGAACCACACTTGGGATCTTGTCCCTCTTCCTAAGGGAAGAAAAATTGTTCGATGTAAGTGGATCTATTAGACAAAATTTGTAGTAGATGGGTCGGTTGACAAGAATAAGGCTCGCTTGGTCACCAAAGGATTCTCCCAGGTTCCTAGGATTGAGTACTTTGAGACTTTTGTGCCAGTTGCCCAAATGAATTCCATCCAACTTGTTCTTGCCATTGCTGTAGCCAATCATTGGGAAGTACACCAGATGGATGTAAAGAGTGCTTTTCTTCATGGTAACCTTCAGGAGGAGATCTACATGGAGTAGCCATAGGGGTTCATTCAGGATTCTTCACTCGTGTGCCGTCTTTGAAAGTCTCTCTATGGCCTCAAATAGGCTCCTCGAGCCTGGTATGCCAAGATGGACTCCTTCCTTCTATTAGTTGGGTTCACTCGGTGCCATTCTGATCCCAATGTCTACATTCTACAGGAGGATGATTCACTCCTATTTCTAGTTTTGTATGTTGATGACTTGCTGATCATAGGGAGTTCTTCATCCACCATTGGGGTTGTCAAAACTACCCTTCATGACAGGTTTTTGATGATTGACTTGGGCTTGTTGCATTAGTTTCTCAGGATTGAGATCTACCAGTCTGCTTCTGAGATCACCATCAACCAGTCCAAGTATGCTCTAGATTTGCTCTCGAGGTTTCATATGGCTGATTGCAAGCCTTCTCTGACTCCCTTTCTTTCTGGAGTCAAACTTGAGGCTCAATGTTCTTCTCCACTTGTCGATGGCACTTTGTACTGACAGCTTGTTGGGAGTCTCATTTATCTAACTCATACGAGACCTGACATTTCATATGTTGTAGGCATGGTCTCTTGATTCATGTAGGAGCCTCATGAGCTGCACTAGAAAGCAGCCAAGTGGATCCTTCACTATATTCAGGGTACTCACAGTTTTGGGATTCACTATGTAGTAGGCATTGAGCTTGACTTAGTGGGCTACATAGATTTAGATTGGGCGGGTGATTTTCAGGATCACAAGTCTACTTTAGGTTACAACTTCTCACTTGGTTCAGGTCCTATTTGTTGGTCGAGAAAGAAGTAGTTTGCTATTGCTCTATCTTCTACTGAGGCTGAGTATCGGGGGGCTGTGAATGCTGCCACTGAGTCCATTTGGCTTTAAAATCTTTTCACTGAGTTTGGTATCCAGATCAGATGACCATCAGTCATATTTTGTGACAACCAGAGTGCCATTCAGATCTCACGAAATCTGGTCCATCATCAGTAGACCAAACACATTGAGGTCCACATGTACTACATCTGGGAGCTCATCCATGGGCACGTCATTGACCTTCGCTACTATCTGAATTCCAAGCAAGTTGCTGATATCTTCACCAAACCCTTCACTGAAAGCAAGTTCCTTCATTTGAGAGCTTTGCTGGGGGTGCGAGATGCTTCATCTTCTGAGGGGTCTTCTTCCTCTCACTCGAAGTCCTGACTCTCTCTACTTTGGGGGGTCTCTTCTCTCTTTTTTTGGGGGGTCTCTTCTCTCTCTTTTTTGGGGGGAATTTTATGTACATGGGTACCTCATCAGGCTTGATTTTTTGGGACCCATTTCTACATCCACCTAAGCTTCGCTTATGGGGGGGTGTTAGTGTAGGTTTTTATTTCCTAGTGGGTTATTTATTTTTTTCCTATATTCCTAGGTTTTTCCTACACTTCTATTAATCGCTCTTAGGTTAATAAAGCATGTCTTATTAGGTGAGTGGTTGCAAGGTGTCACCTTCCTACATGTGAGCGTCCATTAGCTATCTTGGGAAGATACTTTTCTATCTTTAGTCCGATAGATGGTTGCTCCTGATTGGTCGGTGTTGCCACTTCCTCCCTCTTCCTAGTCTATATAAGCATGCTACCTAGCTTGTATTTTGCATCTCTTACTTTTGCATCCTCTTAATGCTATTTGCTTCTAGCATTTGCATTAGTCTCTTGGAGACTAACTCTATGTTGCTATTTTGATTTCGTATCATTTGCATTCATAGTTTAAATATCTATTCGTTTGCACTAGTTTTCTGGGTTAATAATATTTTCATATTCTAACAAGGAGAAGTAGAAAAATGCAAAGATGGATGGGTCCCACCTACTAGTCCATGTTAGGTACCCATGTACAAAAAAACTCTCACAAATGGAGTAAAGGAGAAAAACCCGTATGAAAAAACCCTCTCCAAAAGAGAGAAAAATAATAAAGTGAAAGAAGTGAAATAAGGAAGGACTCAACATGACCCCCAAGGACTACTTCAATAAAAATATACACTCAATTATCCCCACGTAGGAGAGAAATAATGATATGATAGATCCCCCCACAAAGAAGTAGCTCATTTGCCAATGAATGCTTGAAGATAAAATACAATTCACTACTTGTAAACAACATTTCTCCTCTTGGGAAGAAACAAATCCAAAGGTCTATGTAGAAGCAACTCCCACAACATGGATGAAAAGGGAATCCAAATAAAAATGTGTACTTCAAAATACAAATCAAGTGTCCTCATGCTGGAAAAAGATGTCTTCTCCAAATCAAGAATGCAATGCCCAATCAAAGAAGTAGACCTAGGAGAGGAACAATAATTAATTGTATCTGAAAACACTAAATATGTGGTGACTTCATGATCATCAAAGAGGAGAGATAACCCCTCAAGTGTGTCCTCCAAATCATCAATGTGAGATTCAACAAAGAAAGAAGCAATGTCTGATAAATAGGAATCCCAATGAGGTGGATCAAGAAGATTGATGTGATCCTACTGCAAAGAATCACTCAAAGCTCTCAAAGAAGCATCTCTAAACTCTGATGTAGCAATAGGTGATGGAGAAGTAGTGATCTCAATAGGAGGAGAAGGAGAAGCAAGATAAGTCTCTATGTCATCATAATGTTCAAGACCTACAAAATATTCAAGCTCCTCTTCCAAATCAACATCAAAGGGTACATTATCTGTATCATCAATGGGTATGATGCAATCACTAGCAGGATCTTTTGGGAATGGAGAGATATGAGGGTCTCCATAGATCTCCCAAATCTTGGTCGAAAGTGTGCATGGGCACTCAGTTTCTGAGATCTCTCAAAACAAATCAGGACCAATAGTTGTACCAATCTAATTTCCCCATATAGTTTTCTTATGAGGTGTATCTAGTTTAATGACGAGTCCATAAAGATATGACAAAAGATTGAGCAACCTACAATGTGTAAGGATGCCTTTTTTCCAAGACTCATAATTATCCTTTTTCAGATTTACCACATAAGGATGAATAGAAAAATCCATGATGTCTCCTCAAATGATTAGAGATCAAAAACCACAAGATTACCCTTAAATTTTACTCAAACATTAGAATCCCCCGAACAACATATGATTGCGGGACTTTATAATTAGTCTAATTACAATTTCCACAAGCCAAAACAATAAAGTGGTCTTTGATTTTGGTATAATGCAAAAGCCAAAAATGGGCTAAAACTGAAAGTACAATTTTTGGGTAAAAATGGATCAATCTAATTGCAGATCTGGAAAGTACCCAAAAAATTATGCACTTTCAAAAAAAAAATCACCAAAAAATATTACTGTAAGAGCTCGAACGAAGCCTTTGAAGTTCTGAAAATGGGAACTGATCAAGTACAATAATGAAAAACTACAATTTATAGAAAATACAAGCACCAAAACCAAAATATGACTATACCATTGTGAAGACTATGAAATTTTAGCCCAAATAAAAAAATTCTCAAAAAGAGGAGCAAAATTGAGCAAGATATGAGCCTTTGAAGATCAACTGCCAAACTGAAAACTCCATTGGAGGGGGGGAATAGGCCAAGGGGGCCGATGACACCATGCTAACATCAACAGGGGCATGGTCAGGATATGCCCAATTTTTTTTGGTATATATCTTCTCATTGAAAAACCACTCACAGAAGTTTCAAAACCACTCGGTATTGGTCAAAATCGCATGTTGATAGTGAAAACCTCCACGCAAAACTACTTTCGATGTTGGATGGTGGTATGCAAGAAAGTATAGGGGGAATATAATCCCCAAAGATTCACCACTACCTAGTTGGAAGTATTTTGGCTAGTTTAGAGACTGGCCGTTGAGCGGTTTTTATTGTCGATTTGAATTCTTCGGTGGTTTATAAAACAGTTAGACAGTTTTTGGACTCCACCGGGCTGATTTTAGGACCACTGGCAGATTTGTAGATGTTGGTAGGTGTAAAGACTTAGATGAGAGTTTTAGAAAATGGGGGCCTGTGCCACTGGTACTAAAGGCACCACGTGGCACCCATTGAAGACTGCGCTACACTGTCCGTAGGGTACTCTGCAATTGCAGGGTATGAACTTGCAAAAAAAATCCCCAGAGATAAAAAATAACCAGTGTATAGAGGAAATACCCCACAAATATTTTGTTTTCCCAATGGATAATAAGTCGCACCTGAGATTCTACTAATGCAGGCACTGCACAGGGATGATGCTTGTAGAATATTCTCTGTGAGATTTCGTATGATTGATTTGCAATTTTTTTTTGCCTTTTGCTGCAACTGCTTCGATTTCGATGATTTGACAATCAATCTTGGGGTTTTTGGGCTTCCTGAGCATGATGGCAAGGTCAGATTTGACCCAAATTACTATGAAAGATCAGATACCTATTGGATCTTGCATGCACCTTCCAAATTCAAACCCTCATAGATTTAGCCTCCAATATTTAATCTGGATGAAATAAAAAGTGATTTTGACTATCTCAAACCTCTTGAACACAATGGTGTGCTTAGATTTGTAGTAGCATGCTGCAAAATAAACTTGCAATACAAGGCTAGAAAGAGGAAACCCTCACAAATCTAGTTTTTCCATCAAGTTTTTCTGATTCTCCAGGTCATCATTCGATGCAAGAGAAGAGCATACTCAACTATCAAGATCCACCATGAATTTTTATTCAAATCTCTCAAAAAATTGACCAACAAGAAATGATTCCTCCTAGCTCTGATACCAAGTAAGAGTTGGATATGAAGGTAGCCACCCAAGATCTAGGACTTCATGAAAGCACAAGAGAGATCAATGAGAGAATAATTATATTCTATCAATGAATGTAAAAAATTGTTACAATGTACATGATCTACCTTGCTTATAAAGGAAAGGATGAGATGTAGGATGAAGTAGTCATATGACAAGTGTCTTAATCCTATGACATGAGACAACTAGAGGATAAGATGCCAACTAGTTGATAAGAACACATATGTAGGATAAGATCACATGACAACCTATAATTATCTAGACTTACCCTAAGTAAACTTAACATGTGAACATGTGTGAATATGACTAACTAATGACTAGTTAGATAATGTGCCTAGTTCACACTACAAAGGATAAACCGGATATGTAATAACCCTGTTCACACCAACATATATAGGCATAGATTCCAAAGCTAGGGAAGATGAAGAGTGATCCCTTGAAGAGTCACAAAAGAAAAAAATACATGAGAATCTGAAGAGTCATTTGACTACCCCTTCACATTTCTAATATTACATTAATTTACACAAAATATTATACATTGCACATTGCTCATCTCAACTTGTTCCTGCTTGAGATTTCTTATGCTTGAACACCAAGAATTTGTCAAGTTTTTCCTTCACCAATGTAGTGCTAGGGCCATCTAAGTGCACATATTAAATATCTTATTAAATGAAGTTATCCAAAACTAAGCCATGGGCTTGCTTGTATTCTACACTCTTCTTCTCAAAATCTTCATAGGCAATCTAAACTCTCATCAACTTTTTGATAGATGAAGAATCAAAATTACCACCACTTGGATATTTGTATTTCAACATATTATCAAATTGTGACTTTACAACTTGCATTGTATTGAGATTATTCTATTGATCATATAAATGGATCCAATATTATTTGCAAAATCATTAATCTCCTCAAAAATGTGCTTTATGAGACTGTATGATGCCCAAAACTTATTCTTACATCCCTACAATATTCCCTTCCTAAAATTGTAGGATTCAATCCATGTTTTATGCACAAACTCATCTTTTCCATTCAAAATTCCCCCATCAAACAAAATTTAAGAATCCACTTTTGCTAGTTCCACCTCGCGGGGAAGATTTGCATCGATATTGCTAAGCAGGTGCTGCCACAATAATGGGTTACACTTTCTGGGACATCCTATTTTTTGCTGAAATCACATATTTTTAGAAAATATAATGATTTAAGCCTTGAAAGGTTCCATTTAAAGGATTTTAATTGAAGAGGGTTTGATCAAACCCCCTTGGATAGAACCCCGCTAGTTTTAAACCATACCTATAATGGAGTCTCCTCTACACCTATCAAATGCTGATAAAAAACCAAATTTGATTTATCTTTTGAGGGATCAAATGAAATCATTTAAAATTTATGCTTTGTAAGTATGTAGTCCTTATTATAATCTTCCCAAAAAATATAATTTTAAATATATTTAATTTGATTATTATATTTATTTTTTATTTTTTGTGAATGTATGTTTTTCACCGAACATCAAGTTCTCTATTCTACACACATGAAAAATTAGTAAATTATTAAAACAAAATTCTAAATAATATCTATGCACTAGGTATTGATGTCCTTGTTTCAACAAAATAAAAAAATTGAATTTCGATACATACAAAAAAAAATTATGTTTTATGGAATACGCCTATGTCTAAATTATATCTGGTTTGACTTCAAAAATTAATTATATATATATTCAACAAAACATTATGAAACCAAATGCATACACTATATATCGGTGTTACCAATCTAAATTAAAAAGAATCAAAATTTTATCCTTTGTAGAAAAAAAGTTATGTGCTACGGAATACACATCACTTTAAAAAAATGTTGTTTACTATTAAAAACCAATTATCAAAGGAGATGCAAAAAAAATTACAATTTAACTCCAAAATTTTTGAAAAAAAATATATTTAGAATCTAAAAACAAAATCTCACAAATCACTAGGTCACATCATCTTCAAATTCCTAATGGTTTCACGGCTATAGATGTCAGAACGTGAAGATTTAGTTCAAAATATTGATTTCAATGTCAAGTTTGGCCAAAAAGTGTAACCCAAAAAGTGTAACCCAAGTTGTGCCCTTAATATTGGTGTACTTTGGGTTATGAATAGTCGGCTTGTGGCTATCTTAACTCCTAATTAAGTCATGTTATCATTATTATATTATTATTTAGTTAGTTAGGTCGGCCTAGGGCTTATAGAGGGGTGTGTCTATTCGACCTAAGCATAATTAGGTATATATAGGAGGATGTGAGTCTTATTTCATCATCATATTTTGTGAAGTGTGTTCTCATTGGAGATATTTTATCAAGTATTTGTATCATATTTCATATCATCTTCTTCTATTGTGCAAGTTATTCCATTACAAGTGGTATCAGAGCATGATCTTGGCATCATAGAGGCAAGTTTTTTCTCAATATTGGAGGCGATTTTGGGAAGATCATATCTTTCAAATTTTAGTGACTTTTTTTCTAATTTTTAAAGGGTTTTTGAAGACCATATTAAAGAAGCTATAGTCTAGATTTCAGAGGAATTAGAATAGAATTGAGTGAATTATTGTAGAATTAAGGTTTCTACACAATTTATTTGGGATCTACATATCTCTCACATCCTGCCGAATTGGAGCCTGATTTTTATTAGGTTTTGGAAGACATACTAGAGGAGCCTACAATCCAAAATTTGGAGAAATTGGAGCAGAAATAACGAGTTATTGCAAAATTAGGGTTTCCACAAAATTCACTCTCAAGGATGTAAATCTGCTTATTTCTTGGAGTTTTTTCTAGGTGAGAGGTATTTTGGCCCTAGTAAGTTACAGTAAAAATTTTAGAGAATTTAGGTTTCATTTGTGTGATTTATTCCAAAATTATTGGTTCTGATCATGACGGGGCCTGCAATAAGGGGAAAACAATTGTTGTCACACTGGGGAAGACTCCTAATAAGGATGGGGTAACAATAGAGGATATTAATCCTCATGTGGAAATCAGTAAGGCCAAGGAAGACATTTCCTCAATGAAGCTGGATATGTGTGACCTAAGAGGATATATATCAGATATACGAAGCATGTTAAGCACCTAGATGAATGAACCTAGAAAGGAGTTCTCAAACAACCAAGGTGAAACCTCCATGTCGGCTAATACTGGTACAAATTTTAATACTCTTATGGGATCTAGGAATTTGTTTCCAAAGGTGGATATGTGCAAGTTTAATGGCAAGGATCCTCTAACATGGATAAACCAAATGGAGAATTTTTTTGAAGTACATCAAATCCCAAATGGACAAAAGGTCACGATGGCTTCCCTATATCTAGAACTAGATAATTCATTTGGTATCTTTGGCTTTGTACTCATCAAAAGAAAAAGGGTCTCACCATCTTATGGTCAATTTTGACAGAGGAACTCCAAGCACAATATAGCAATAGTGTGACAAATAACTTCTTCAGCGAGCTTGCTAAACTTCAACAAATAGGATCAGTTGAGGATTATATTCAACAATTCCAAAACCTATCCTTAAGAGTGGATATAATTACAGAGGAGAACTTGAATGATTTATTCTTAGGTGGTCTCAAGGATCACATTCAACATGAGGTATGCATGTTCTGTCCAAATTCTATCTCTGAAGCAATGATTATGGCTAGACAAGTGGAGGAAAACATTTTGGTTAATAGAAGGGAGGAATTACCTAGTAACAAAATTAATAAGGCTCTTGCAACATCATTTACTCATCCTATTAGGTTGACACCTCAACTATTTGAAGAGAAAAAGGCCAAAGGGTTATGTTTCAACTGTGATGGAAAATATCATAAAGGACATAAATGTGATGAGAAGAAGTTGTTCTACATTGTGGCTACCTATGATGAAGATAAGGATGAAGAAGATCCATTGGTGGTGGTAGAGGACTCTGAAGATGTCCAACCAACTATCTATTGTCATGCACTATCAGGTATTAATAACCCACAAACACTCAAGGTAAAGGGTTTCCTTAAACAACAAATAGTGACAGTATTGATTGACTCAGGAAGTACACATAACTTCAACAACAAGCAACTAGTAGCAAAGTTAAATTGTTTTGTGTACCCTACCCCTGAATTCCAGGTTATGATTGTAGATGGTGGTACAGTCAATTGTTAAGGGAAATTCCATAGTATTAAACTGACCATGTGAGACTACATGATAGATAGTCCTATGTTTACTAGATACCCATGGCTGGAGTAGACATTGTTTTGGGAGTTTAATGGCTTACTACCTTGGGCACAATTGAGATGAGTTTCTAGGAACTTTTCATGCGCTTCTAGTCTAGGGATAAAAAATATGAGCTAAGGGGTTTACGTGCAAAGAGTCCACAATTGGTAAGTGCACACCAAATGTCACTAAAAAAAGATGTGGATAAATGTGTGGCTCAATAATTGTCAATGGAAGTGCAACAACCAAAGATTCCTACTTCACCTTTTAGGAAAGTAGTTACAGTTTTGGATCACAAGGGGGAACCTAATTTGTACGGGCCTCATAAAGGTTCAAAAAGGACTGACAACATAGACTTCAAATTGAGGTTAACTAATCAAAAATCATACAATATTTCTACCATATCTCTATCTTGGAGAATGTTAGTAGACTTAAAAGTCCATCCAAGACAGTGTTACCAGAGCTTGATGAAGAAGGAAGAATCATTTTGGAACCAGAGTGCATTCGTCAAACACGAACGAAGAAGCTGAGGAATATAAATCTCACTGAGTATCTCATCCAATGGAAGAATTTACCATTTGAAGAGGCCACATGGGAGGATGAGTAGTTCATTCAAAAGAATCCACACTTGATTAGCATTGAGGACAATGCTTCTTTGAAGATGCGCCCTTAATATTGGTGTACTTTAGGTTATCAATAGTCAGCTTGTGGCTATCTTACCTCCTAATTAAGTCATGTTATCATTATTATATTATTACTTAGTTAGTTAGGTCGGCCTAGGGATTATATAGGGGTGTGTCTATTTGGCCTAAGCATAATTAGGTATATATGGGAGGATGTGAGTCTTATTTCATCATCATATTTTGTGAAGTGTGTTCTCATTGGAGATATTTGGAGGTTTACCCCCTCGAAGTGGCCTGTTATTCTCAGTTATTATCAAGTATTTGCAACATATTTCATATCATCTTCTTCTATTGTGCAAGTTATTCCATAACAAATATCTCTTATCTCTTGATCAAAATTTTCTCCATTATTTTCATTGCATCTTCTCTTATCAAAAAGTTATTACATTCATTCATCATTTTATCAATTGTCTTGTGTCCAAGTGTTAGTAACTCATTGCTTGATGTTCTTGTGGCTATCAGAATGCACTTCACCTCAACGACAAGTGGTGTCCCTTTAACTATATCTATTTAAGGGGCTAAAGTTGAGGCTATAGAATCAATTGTTCCAACCAAATTCTCAATATAGGAAGTTAAATAGGCAACTTCATCTTTTAATTCTTCTTTGGTCACCTTGTCGTTCTCCATTTTCTTGATCATCCACTCCCCAAAAGAATTTGCAATTTGCTTTCCCTCTTCCCTAGAAGGTTTCCCCAATAAAATTGTAGTGACTATGAAGTTAGATGGTTTAAATTGAGTCTCTAAAACATCTTTCATTGGGGTTACAATTTGGGCCTACTAGGCTCCTTGTGCATTAATAGTTATTGTAGATCTAACTTTGGCTTTATTCAGAGGGGAGGTCTGATGATCATAGATGAAAATTGAGCAAAGTCATATATTAGTTTTTGTAATTTACCCTCTTATTTCTCTCAATGATTTGATTAAACCACTGGGGTGTATTATCCACATGTGTTTTCTCTTGAGAAATTACCTCATCTTGTGTCTCCTATTGACCTATTTGTTGTTCTCTCTATTGCTCTACATCCTTCTTTGCTTGTTTCTCAACTTGCTTTTATGAATTTTGATGAGGACCTAGAGGATGAGGGGGTGAAAGAAAGGGAGTACTTCTAGAGTTGGTGTTTTCTTGGGAGGAGTGGGAGACTTTCTTTTTGGTGATGGGGTCTTTTTAGGGGATGGTATTATAATTGCCTTTTCATTATCTTGCACCAATTGGGAAGAACTCTCTTGCAAGTTCCCGAGAGGAGGAGGTGGTGGAGCATTATGAAGAGGAGACTTAGGAGGAGTGTCTTTGTGTGGAGGAGACTAGGGTGTAGAGGAAGATGCTTTCTTTGAATATATTTTATGAAACTAAGCACCTTGGGCTCTCCTATAGGTAATCCATATTTTATTGTCATTCTATTTAATCACTCTTTTTTCCTCTTAAGTTTTTTTCTTGTTCTCTGTTCTAAATCATTAACTTATTTCTAGCTCCAATCTATCCTTGGTAGGGGATTAGAGGAAGTTTGTTCTTCCTCATAGGATGGATCCAAAACATTTCCATCCTCTTTGATCACATTTGGAATAGTGAGAGCCCAAGGTAATCCATATTTTATTGTCACTCTATTTAACCACTCTTTTTTCCTCTTAAGTTTTTTTCTTGTTCTCTATTCTAAATCATTAACTTATTTCTAGCTCCAATCTATCCTTGGTAGGGGATTAGAGGAAGTTTGTTCTTCCTCATAGGATGGATCCAAAACATTTCCATCCTCTTTGATCACATTTGGAATAGTGGCTATATGTTATATTTTCAACTAGAGAGTATTGAGTTTGGTGTAGTCTCTCCTTCTGACTTCATAATCATCATTACAATTAGCCCATAAGTCTTCTAACCTCTCCTTATGCTTGAAAATGGATTTCAAGCCTTCAATAGTAGACCTAGGGTTGAATACAGGTCTAGCCATGTATAGATTCAAATTAACTTTTACCATTTGAATCTTTGCACTCTTTGAAGCCTCACTTGTCACACAAGTATATTTATTTATAGTGATGTGGAATGAAGGCCCCTTTGCCTTTTTATCTAAACATATCTTATGCACTTCTCCTGGATGTCTACATAATTCTAACAATACCAATCTATCACCAACATATCGAGGCAACTTGTATTGGGATTTATAAAAAAACTCCCACTTTGATGTATGTGAAAGTGGGGAACTTAATATACCAACTAGCCCATTTGTTAATTTCAGTCCTTGCTTTAGATAACATTCTCTTACCAAAATACCCTTCTAACAGTCTGATTATATAAAATACAAAAGCATCATTAACTCTCATAAAATTTTGGGCAACCATTTTATATTCTTTAACTGAGGATAGTATTCAAAGACTTTTTGATGCCCTAGCCTCATGGCACCCACCATCTACAACCCTCAAAATTGTTGCCTCCTTGAAAGGGAATATACTAAATATGATGACATATAGAATTTTTTTGATTGTACAACATTAGTCAACTACTAATGTAATGTGTCACTAGTAATTATGGCCCAATCAAAAAATTCTTTACTAGCTAGAACCTTAACAATGTACCTATACATCCAAGTTTGCAATTCCCTAACATTCTCTTCCCCAATGACTCTACTTAATAGGGTTATACAGTCATTTACCTCCTCAATGAAATCACTTCTAAATAACATCTTAGGAAATCTTCAGATAGTGCCCTTGGGTTTTAGGAGCCACTCCTTGTTGATACTATCAAGACATTTGCTCAAATTCTCTTCATAGTACTTATGGGATAAATCTATAGAGATGTTGATACATGAATTCCTTGTAGGAAAACCAAATATGTCCTCAATATATATTATGGTTGATTTCACAATGTATTGTATTAACCTCAGTAGTTCTAATTTATCTTAGGTCTAGATTATAATATCGTGCATATTTCATGACTAGATTTATAGATTGCAGTGTGATGGTAAATCCTACAACTTGAACCATTCCACTAGCCTTTAGGTTTTTAACTATTTTACTAGTCATTTGTTCCTCATTTGTAATCATTCTTTTATATTGAATTCATCGAGGCCCACATATCCTAGATTAGTGTTGGTTATATTCACTAGGTTTGACATGAACTTTGAGGCTGATATGACCCCTTTGTTCTCGTATTTCATTTGGGTAGGAGAGATCATGTCCAATAAATGACCCTAGAAAAGTTTAACTTAAGTTAACAATCACTTTTGAATGTTTTATATTTTGATCATTTAAATCCACAATGCATTTAACCAGTATTTAATCATACTATTTAAACATTTACAATGCTTAAAATGCCCAGTTTACCAGAACCTATGTGTCAAATATTTAAAACAAATATTTTGGTGTTTTCTTGCATTTTAGGGTTCAGGCCCAGTTTGCATCTTATAATCCAGGTTTCAAGCTCGAGAAGAATTTTGTAGTTAGGTTTGAGTTATAAGTTGAAAATAGGTATGGGTGTTGGTCAAAGTTTAGTTGTAGCATGTAGTTGACAGTGAGTTGTAATTTGTAAAATGTTTTATGGGTATGAAGTTCGAATAGAGTCCAAATTCCAATTACAATTTTCAAAAACTTGAAAATTGTAAATGATTTGCAAGTGTTGGCCAGAATTTGGCTGCAAATTACATCTTACATGTATTTGCAAATTGCAAAGTGATTGCATAGTCCAAGTGGAGCTTGGAAATTCTTTGCATCTTGCATAAAGTTAAAATTTTCAAAATAACTTGTTTCTCGAGGAGCCCTGATGCAACCAAACTTCATAATGAAGATTCAACACTATTATTATTGCCAAAAAAATTTAGAAACTCAAAAAATATTTTCAAATTCTACTTATCATTCCATTCCATCCTACTACAACCGAAAATAAAAATCAAATATATACAAAAAATGAAAATTACCCTTTTTGGTAGTTTTTAGAAACTTTCTAGAATTGTCATTTTTGGTAATTTCGCATCCTTATCCGTGTGGCCATGAAACTTGCCAATTATTTGAAACTAAATAAAATAGGACTAATTGTCAATTTTCTAATCTAATTGCATGCAAAGTTTAAAAACTAATTGTAACGTCATAAAATGTCCCCTTGGGGGCTTTTCCCTCATAAGGTTTAGCTCCTGGGTCTTTTATTTGCATTTAGGACATCTTACATCACATTTCAACATCCTGATGAGAAAAACCCTAAGTGTCTTAGCAAATAGGACCTAGGGGGACCACTTGAGATAACCCCTGCCCAAAATAGGGGAGAGGACTTGGGCGCCCGTGCCCTAGTCTTGCCCTATTTTGGGGCAGTCCCAATTTTTGGGTGTCGGCTTGTGACCATTATTTAAGTCCTATGCCGACACGGTAAGTCTGAATTATGAAATTCTTGGCGAGAGTGTTTGTAGTTGCATATAAAAGCATGTTTAGGCATTCATTTGTAAACTAGATTGTTATTGTGAACTTTATGCATCCTAAAGGTCATTCAAGGCTTTCATTGTGTTGCAAGAGTAGATTTGTGTTGTTTATGTGTTTGTGTTTGCAGATTTTAGCAATCATCTCCTCATGGCATGAAGAGATTCTTCCTCCCATGAGATCTTCACTACAAGGAGATATCATTTGTGTTTGTAAGCATTTATCATTTGGTTTCTGCCTCTGCCTCCAAGGGCACGTACTCTCTATCTGACAACGGTGTTCGAAAGACTTGAATGTCTCTCCGGGGCTTGACTAAGGCAAGCCTCTAAACACCACAACCCCCTCCCAAAGTTTTCATGATTGCAGGTTACAAGTGTCAGATCTAGAGAAAGTGAAGTTAGAGGAGGGTACAACAAAGTGTTAGAATTGTAGATTAGAGAAAGAAATAGCTCCCTAGACTAGGGTGCCCACTCATTAGTCCTCAAAGTTCCACAACAAGAAAATCTCTGGTACAACAGATACAAGTTGTAGACTGAGCTTCCAAATCTTGACAAAAAGTAGGGCATTGGACTTGGGTGTCTGCTCTTTAGTCCCCAACTTTTCCATCTCTGAACCCTGAAAGTAGGTGCATAGTTATTTGTTATTTCACATCTCTCTGTAGTAGCATTTTCTATAATTCATCTATTTACTGTCGTATTTGCATAATTAGGGTTTTGAGGTATCATTGAGCATAAGAGAAGATAATAGAAAATCAAATCATAAAAATCCAAGTTTACCTACATCTCAAAGTGACCTAGGGTAGGATAGTACATTGCAACCCGACCCTAGGTCCTTGAATGAAAGGGTGAAAGGAGGATATACACACAAAACTACCAAAAACTAAACTATCCAAATTTTGCCCTTTACATTTTGGTGAACCCATGTTATTGGACTTGTTTACACCTTGCTGAGTGTTTTTCTTCAGATTTACAGTGATTTCATTCATTCATATAGTCATTCATCTTATTGCATTGGAAAACTTACAAAAAAATTGAAAAATTAGAAAAATTGGAAAAAATTGCATGCTAGGGTTTTGCATGTTGCATCAATTTATTTGAATTTCATCAAATTTATGATTTTTTGATTGGATCTTATTTAAATTATAGAAAATTACAAAAATTCATTAGTTTGCATTGCATTTTCATCATAAAATTGTTAGGGTTTTGTTGAAAATTGTGAAATTTGCATATAACCTAGTAATTCCAAAATCTAGGGTTTGTAGGTAAAATCTTCTTTCAGATTTTTCTACTAATTTTAGAGGCTCATTCAAATTTTCATTTGACTATAGTATTGCATTTTAGAACAAATTTGCATTTAGATTTAAAAAAATTGCATTTTTGCATAGAAAATCTCAACAAAAAACTAGCATTTTCATTGATTTTTCACTAGATTTGCACTTGCATTTTGCATATTGGAGCTTGAAAATCATTTTCAAATTTGATAACATTTAATTTTCATCATACATCAGCTTGCAAAACATTCATATAGCTTTTGACATCAAAAGCTAAAACCTAGGGCTTGAAAAACATTGATTTTCACTAAAATTGGCCTTACCGACTCTCTAAACTTGCACTATAGGTGTGTTGTAAAGAATATTTTTGCACTAATTGACTAATATCAGGGGTATTATCTACTTCCCCTCCTAAAATTCTTTACAACACCTTGTTATTGGCCTCTTGTATTAAAAATTTGGTGATTGGCCTAGTTTGCACCCTAATTGTGTTGTAACAGATTTTATGCTTGTAGGTGACTGATATCACTGATATTATTTGCTGCATCTCATTAAATTATTTACAACACCCCTTTGTTAGGTCTTGGAATTGAAAAATTGTGAAAAATTGCCTATTTTTGCTATATTTTCACTAGGGTTTGACCTTAAGTGGCACTACAAGCGTGTTGTGATGGATTTTTTGGCATTAGGTGGCTATTATTACTGATATAATTTTCTGTTCATCATCATTTTCCTTACAACACCCTTTTTAATGCTCTTTTACATTGAGATTTGGTGAAAAACCGCTTATTTTAGTCTATTTTCACTAGGTTTTGGTCTATCATCATCTTAGATTTGCATCAAGAGTGTGTTGTGAAGGATCTTATTGCTGTATTGGACTAATATCAGACATATAATTTTCTTGCCCTAACCAAAATCCTTACAACACCTTTTCTTTCACTTATTTGCATTGAAAAAGTACAAAAAAATCAAGCATTTACAACATATCTCACACCTAAAATTTGTGCATATTGTTGCATGAGTCTAATAACTCGCTGCCCTAAGAGAAATATTCCTTTAAGAAGAAGCATAAGACACATGGGATCTAGTGCTCTTGAAGAAGTTTGTACATTGAACACCTTCTTTACAAAAGGAGAGACTGAAATGTTACAAGATATTACACCCATTACAAGTACAATGGAAGAACAAACTTTTCATGATGTTGATGATACTATTGAGGTGACAGGATATGTATTTGATGAGAAAATAGAAAAATTGGATAAAGAGCTAGCCCAATGTCAATCATTTATGGAAAATGAGAGAATAGCTGAAGAAGCTGTTCCTACAATTCATAACATAAGAGAATTGATAAAAGAGGGACAAGATGGTGTTAATGCAATTCGTGGTCTAGCACATATTGTACAAACCAACATTATGCCAGTGACCGAATGTGTACAAGTGATAAATAACACTTTATCACCATCTCATACTCAAGTATTGGTACCTATACTGACTATGGGAATATCTACCTTTACATCAACGATCTTAACAACTGATGTGAATGCTTGTAGTAATGCTACCACTGGTATTGGAGTATCTAATGGCACTAATTACAAAGCTGTGGGATTTGATTATCAGTTTTTGGTTTCTAAGGGGACCTCTTCTATGCATAATTGTTCTCAACCACCTATCTATTCCACTCATTTCCATCCACCTATTACCTACTCGCAACCATCTTCCACCTATCATTATGTCCAACCACTGTTGACCTATTCTCAGCCTCCACCTATCATATCTCAAGCTCAATCACCTCCTCACTTTGGTTCCAATTCCTCGCAGCAAACTACATCTCCCAACGATGCCATCCTAAACCAACTTTTATAGGGCATGAATGCTTTACAACAAAAGGTAACAAATTTGACAAATTCTTCACAGCCCAATATACCAACATAACATACCCGTAATCTCCTTTCCTATGCAATCTTGAGAACTCCTATGCCCGAGAGGTTTGAGACTCGTCACTTTGAAAAATATGGTAGAAAAGGTGACCCTAATACTCATGTGGCAGCATTCACAACTATGTGTAGTGATTTCTATTTTGAAGAGGACTTGTTGGCAAAACTTTTCCCGCGATCTCTAAAATATACTACTTTTGAATGGTTTTGCTCTTTACCTCTGAACTCAATACACTCCTTTTCACTGTTGATTGATCAATTTCTACAACATTTTCAAGAAAACATCAGACCCCAAGTCCCCTTAATTGACTTGGTTCACTGCAAGCAAGGTCAGAAAGAGAAGTTAGCTGAGTTTATTATTTGGTATCACGCTTTGTATACACAAATTCAATATCAGATGAAAGATGAGGATGTTCAGATGGTGTTTATTATAAATTTACAACCTAACATCCATGATAAAATCCTTTTGATGAAATATAACTCCTTTCAACATTTATGCACCGCCCTTCATGATTACCAAATTTTGTCTAGTCAGTATGAAAACCAAAACTCATCGTCTCAAGTTAGTCAATCCATGGGTGGATCATCACAAAACAACTTTAAGAGGAATAATAATAATAGGAGTTTCATCAAGATTAATGGACCAAATATGAACAAATTTTCTAATGTGTCTGCTATTACCAATCCGAAGAAGGCATCATATCAACCAAGAAAGTTTACTCTGATATCTGAGTCTTATCATTCTATCACAAATCAAGCTGTGAGTAACAACATTCTGAAGCTTCCCCCGATTAGGCCTGTCGATCCTAGCAAAGCACAAGGACCTTATTTCGATGCTAATGCCTTTTGTCATTTTCATCTGACACAAGGACATGATACTGAATGATGTATGCATCTTAAACATGAGATACAAGACCTTATTGATTTGAATATCATCCAGGTATCAGGTGTGAATGATAACGGAAATAAATCAGTTGCTCCATCGAATCAAAATTTACAAATCTTTACTAATCCAATCCCTAAACATACTGATAGCAATATTTTGGAACAAGGTTTAGTGGAAGTAGATGATGATGATTATTTAGACTATGATAAGAAGTGGATAAGAAACAAGTGGATAATCCACCTCGTCCATGAAGACATGGAGTTTATTTTGAGGTTCTTCCTCTGTTATCCTTATATGGATTGGGAGATAACCAAATACATTAGAAAAACAAGTAGAACAACTGATACAAACAAGTGAGAAGGTACAGGATAATTCCTGTTACTGTGTTAGAAAGATTCAACAATGAAAACTCGCTAAAAATTAGAAAAGAGTAAGACGACTGTCAGCAGTTTGATATAATAGTGGTTCTCCCCCTCATAAGCAACAAAAAGTCTCACTTCAACAAGGAATTACAAAACAAGCATCATATGATAATAAACAAGACTTTCATAAGAACTAAGGCTTAAACTTTGCACTAAACTTGATCGAGTACCTCTCTAAGAGGTTCGCAAATTCCAAAATCTGATACGAAGATCCAACTGGTAAGTATCTCTAACCCTTTCTCTCTCTCATGATGTGCTTCCCCGTGATGTGTTATGTGTTGTTTAGGCCTCTTAGGATGACCCCTGATTCTCTTGTAAGGTCCGGGATACCAGGAGACCGCCTCTGTTGTGACCTTCTATTTTTATCATCATTCTTCTATATTGCCTCTCTCTGATTTCATTGTTGTGTGTTGTGTCTTATGTACATAGCATTGCGGTTGGTGACTTGGGGGCACCCTCCTATGTGACTATTCCTAAGACACTTGTTTCTCCCCTCTGATTCATTGTTTACCTTCCTTTAGTGTTTCTATCTAGCTAGCGGATAACGAAAAACATTTATACTGATGCGGAACTAGCGTCCCTTTAGTGAGAAATCAAAAATTGGACTTAGTTCCTAATATGATGATGGGGTTGTATATCTTATTTGACGCTTGGCTAGTGGAAGCATTCGTGCTTTCCTCGTAGTGATTTTGATGATGTTTTTATCTCATTTACAAATCATAACAATACTGATGCTCTGTGCACTTTGTTTGTCTTTGAATCTAGCCTTGGTGGTACTCGATTCAAAGATCTTCATGATGTAGCCCCATGGTTATTCTCGAACTTTGAATTCATAGTATAACCTTGGCTCTTTGTGTGGTTAATCATATGATTGATGTTGTTGTTTATCATGATTTTGTAGACACTAACATGTTTCTTGCAGGGATGTATTTGTGGGAACATTTGGCGATCGTAAAGTACATGTCACCTCTGGAGGGCATGGGCTTTGCGAAAGTCTGTGTTCCCTTGTGTGTTTTCTTCCTACCTTAATGTGCTTGATATCGATACCTGATATCAACCACCTTAAGGTGGGGGCATATATAAGGTAAGCTGTCTGTTGTAGATGTTAGCAAAGTGCTTGTCCTTAGGTGCAGTTTAAAGAGTTGTGCGATGAGTACATCCTGCACTCTGAGTTTGTTTGCAATCAATCAATCAATCATCTAAGCCCTCTGTGGAGGCAGGATAGATCGTGCATATCCTTTTTTATTTTAAGCCCTCTGCGGAGGTGGGGATGGTGTATTTTTTAGAGCAGATTACATCATCCTATCATTTTCAAAAGTCCTTTGCAGAGGCAGGGAGCGGTTCTATGACTAACTCAGACCTTAAGCATGTCTTCGACAATTGTTGTGGTGAATCCCAATCTCTGGTGTGTGCCTATAATGTGCTTGAGATGGTGATGAATCTAAAAATAGGAACACTCCATCGCTTTCCTACAATTTTTTCTTCGTGTCTTCAAGGTATGTGTTTTTGGCGTGCTTGCTTTGTGTGGCGTGCTTATTGCCCCAGATGTAGTCTAAAGACCTGTGTGATGAGTACATCCTAAATTTTGGGAGGTTTTACGCGTCTTGTGTGTGTTGCCCCATATATGTAGTTTAAAGACCTGTGTGATGAGTACATCCTACATTATGGGAGGTTTGTTTACTTTCCTGTACTTGTATCTGCATTTCATATATATGTGAAAAAGAAAATAAAAGAAATCATTCCTGTCTTCCATGTATTAATGTGTCTTCTTTGCATTCAATGTATTCTTTGTGTTTTACGTGGCTGTAACTATCTTCTCCATGTTTTGGGTGCCTGTCATTGTCTTCAATGTGTCTGGCATGTCTTCTCCGTGCTTGGCGTGTTTGTTATGTTTGTTGACTGTACTTTAATGCATGTATTGGCCTTGCGTTTATACATACATTAAAGTGGGGGCTAAATGTAACATCCAAAAATGTCCCCTTGGGGGCTTTTCCCTCATAAGGTTTAGCTCCTGGGTCTTTTATCTGCATTTAGGACATCTTACATCATATTTCAACATCCCAATGAGAAAACCCCTAAGTGTCTTGGGAAATAGGACCTAGGGGGACCACTTGAGATAACCCCTGCCTAAAATAGGGGGGAGGACTTGGGTGCCTGCGCCCTAGTCCTACCCTATTTTGGGGTAGTCTAAATTTTTAGGTGTCAGCTTGTGACCGTTATTTGGATCCTATACCGACACGGTAAGTTTGAATTATGAAATTCTTGGCAGGAGTGTTTGTAGTTGCATATAAAAGAATGTTTAGGATTTCATTTGTAAACTAGATTATTATTGTGAACTTTATACATCCTAAAGGTGATTCATGGCTTTCATTGTGTTACAAGAGTAGATTTGTGTTGTTTATGTGTTTGTTTTTGCAGATTTGAGCAATCATCTCCCCGTGGCATGAAGAGCTTCTTCCTCCCATGAGATCTTCACTACAAGGTGATATCATTTGTGTTTGTAAGCATTTATCATTTGGTTTTTGCCTCTGCGTCCCAAGGGCACGCACTCTCTATATGACAACGATGTTCAGAAGACTTGAATGTCTCTCCGAGGCTTGACTGAGTCAAGCCTCTAAACACCACAACCCCCTCCCAAAGTTTTCATGATTGCAAGTTACAGGTATCAGATTTGGAGAAAGTGAAGTTGCAGGAGGGTACAACAGAGTGCCAAAATTGCAGATTAGAGAAAGAAATAGCTCCCTGGACTAGGACGCCTGCTCATTAGTCCTCAAAGTTTTGTAATGGGAAAATCTCTGGTACAATAGATACAGGTTGTAGACTGAGCTTGCAAATCTCAACAAAAAGTAGGGCATTGGACTTGGGCGTCCGCTCTTTAGTCCCCAAATTTTGTCTCCAAACCCCAAAAATAGGTGCACAATTATTTGTTATTTCACATCTCTCTGTAGCAGCATTTTCTAAAATTCATCTGTTTACTATTGTATTTGCATAATTAGGGTTTTGAGGTATCATTTAGCATAAGAGAAGATAATTGGCAATCAAATCATAAAAATCCATGTTTCCCTACATCTCACAGTGTCCTAGGGTAGGATAGTACATTGCAACTTGATCCTAGGTCCTTGAATGAAAGGGTGAAAGGAGGATATACACACAAAACTACCAAAAACTAAACTATCCAAATTTTACCCTTTACACTAATTAGAAAAAACTTGGAAAAATCTCAAAAACACATAAAGACCTCATTTGAGGCCTTAGATGATTGAAAAAGTTCCGAAAAAAGTGTCAAAATGGCGACCTACCAAACTTATCACTCCAGTGGGATTTTCAAACAACTCCTTAAGGCGCATCTACCCACCAAATTTCAGCTCAAACTGACTCCCAAGTCAAAAGTTATGACCTCCAAAATTTTCTGCATCAGGCCTTAAACACAAATTAACTAAGTTTGAAAACACTTCAAATCAACCATTGATGCATTTAAGGATTAAGAACTCTAAATTTTTTAATTTTTTGTAGGAGGCAACCTAAGTTCAGGGTTTAGGTTTGAAGGATTTGAAACACTAAAAACAACCATTTTCAAGGATCTTCCAAAAGGATTAGGGGAAGGGTATGCACAAGATCAAAGGTTGAAGAAACCCTAAATAGAGTTTAAGCCTAAAACTTAAACTAAAATTTCAAACAATTAAAAATTTATATCAAAAGAATGACAATCATCATTCTAGTAAAGGATTTGAAAGTAAAATTCAAAGAAAAAATGAATTCTGCCATTAAAAATAGGGCCAAAGATCAGAAAAACATAAACCCTAGTTTTTCGAACAACAAAACAACAAAAAAGAGAGAGAAAATGGAAGAAACTTGCAAATGGATGCAGAAAAACTTGCAAATAGTTTGAGTTTTGAGGAAATGGATCATTGGAGAAATCCAAAGAGTCATAGGAAGTTGGAGCACTAACAATCACTTAAGGAAGATGAAGTGTGCAGAAAATAGATTGGTTCAAATTTTGCTTTTCATTACATGTGTGCCATTAGTGGAACACCTATCGAGTTCAGGATTCAAAGGTGGGTTGCACTCAAAATCCTTCATGGTTTTAGGGGATCAAAATAATTTGCACTTTAGCACATATTAATCCTTAGAATTAGGAAAGAATTAAGATAAATTGGCCATGCCCCCTAGTATAGAAAAAGACAAATACCTAGGACACTTACAACTTTGACAACACAATTTAACACTAGCAATCGCACCTTAGTGTGCAATGGGTACACCGAAGATAAAAGTAATAAGTAATTTCTTAAGAAGGGAGCATATAGTTTTGTTGATGGTGAATGGTGTCCATCCACCGGTATAAATGAAAGGATGTAGTGATATGTGTTGTCAAGACATTTCTAAAAACACAAAATCATTGGTCATCATGGTTTTACAAAACGAAGCTTAACTGTATAAACATAGTGGTAACAAATGTTATGTGTGATAGACTTGGGGCTATGTTCAAGAATTGTAATAGAAAACCCTACATTAAAGATTAGGCCATGGTACTTTTACAATGTAAGAAGTGGAGCTTGGTATGAAATGACACTTTTACAAAAAAAGAGAGATAAATAAAAAAGAGACTTTCCCTCTCTCTGTTGGTTCTCAAAACTGCAACTTGCTAATCCTAAGGGTATGCCAGATCCTATGGTCAGACTAACAAGGTTTTGACCAACAAAATAGAGTGACCCTATATGGTTTATTACTCCCTGCACTTCAGGTTCTGCTAGACCTAGGCAGGTGCACCTTCAGTAGCTTAAGCAGATTTGAGGATTGTGTATGCTTTGATTATAGTAATCTATTTCCTAATGGCATATGAGTGTGAAATAGACACAAGAGTAATAGCTAATTTTGAAAACATTGTGACTTTAAATTGAGTATGATCAGTGCCTATTTCTGTTGGGCTAATGGGGTCAAGATTTATGTGATATGCGGACTTATCTACTTGGCTTAACTCTAACTACTTGGCACTTTTGGATGTTTATACCTTGTATAAACATGCAAGATTGTTGGTTATCAGGCTCTTCTTATAAATCCCATTGATATCTTTCCAAGTTACTGTGATTGTCTGAAAGGGTTTTAATTCTAGCTTGAAAGAAACAAACTAAAATGATTTTCTTAAAGGATTTTAATTCTGGACAGAAACCAATAAACAAAGATCACTTAGAAGGAGTTTAATTCTCTTCTCTCTAGAAACCATTCAAGGTAATCACATAGAGGCAACAACTGTGTCTTGACAAATCAAATATATGCTTAATATACTTAATTTGAATAACAAGAAAAGACCAATATGGAGACAACCAAATAACTCATAAGAATTAATATCAACAAAGTAGTTGAACACCAGAGATTGAGCCACAGGTTTAAACTTTCTTTCCCATTATATTACTTCAAGAATTCATAAAAGTTTATCTATATTCTGTTCTATGAGGATAACTAAAAATGTAATAATATATTGCATGTTCTGATGATGATTGTATCTTAATGATTTATCCTTGGTTTCCCTTATATATGGAAAGTGAAAAAGCTTTAGGCCAAAACAAGGTGACTATTCATAACTTACACCTCTTCAGATAACTAATAATTATTTTGAAACATAATTAAGAGATGAACAAATAAAGTAATTTGGGCGTCCATAGTAATCACGATATGAGTCCACTAATCATCATAGAGGACCCGTGACCGCTAGCTTGGTAAGGTTCTCCTCTCTAATGATGCAGTATCTGATAAACATGCTTCACCTGCTATCTCTTCCTCACCGTGCTTCATTGCATGTATAACCTTTTGAAAAAATTCTTGAATTAGCATTGGCAAAAAATTCACTTCAATTTTATTATGAAGGTCAAAGGATTCTCTAGATTTTCTAGCTTCTTTAGCTTCTTTCTTAAACATTGTCTTCCAATTTTTAATCAGTTGAGGATGTAGACATGGCTGGTGCAAATCTTTTTGAGCCCTTATGTTGCTCAAGAGATGAATAAGTTAATCTTAGAAAGATGATCAACATATTCTTGAGAAGCATAAGTATCTGTGATAGAGATTATCTCTTTCATAACAAATTCCAAAGTAAAAATTCATTCTAACTATATATGTGTGTTCTCCATCACCCTGGCTTCATCATTAACCTTATCGAGAGCCATTGGTAACAACTGAGCCAATTCATTTTTCCAAGTGCTCTGTTCTTTTAGACTACCTTCATCATCGAAGAAACTGGGCAAAGCCATATCCAAAGGTTGATCAAAATCACCCAGCTCTTGAGTTAACACCATGTTAAACTTTTCTTGAATGTTGATCAGTTCATCATAATTCTTAAACACCTAAGTATCGACATCTCCCTTAGCTATCAACTCCTTCTTTTCTAACATTCTGAGATGTAGTTTTTTATGCTCTTGGTAGGCAATATGTGTTCTATCATGCACTGCCCATACCTTATCAGCATTTCTGAACATCTTCTGTAATCTTTTCTCAATTAATTCTGAGGCCATTTTATATTTGACAGATTTTATTTCTATTTCTAATTGATCAACATGTTTCTGAAATTTTCAGCTTTAATCTTCCAATAAGTAGCCTCAGCTTTGGCCTCTACCACCTTCTTATTAGCTTCCAACCATTGTGAATAGCTTCTTGAAGAGGATGGTAGTCTATCTTTGTAACTAGCAATTTCTTGTCTCAATCTTTCATTTTCTGTCATATACATTTTGTTAGTCTTTACCAGCCTCTCCATTTGGGCCTTTGTGAATCTTGCAACATTTATGTTTAGGTCAGCAGTTTCCATGGGATCAGTGCCCTCAACTCTTTGCACCAAAATATGGCCAAATGCCTTATTTGGATCATTAATGATTAGAGGCTTTTTATTCAGTGGGTACAAAGCCTACAACAGTAAAGTGGCATTGTTTGCATCATAGCCTGATCTAGAGTGTATTCTATCTACCCCTTCAATACTTAACTGCACCTTTTTGTATTGATTTCTTTGAAAACTATCAAATACAATAGCAGAGGTCATATCCCACCTGAAGGCTAACATGACTCCTGCCTCTTCTAATAATGCTCTTCCTTTCTCCAGGGTTATAGTCTCTATTTCTCTGTCAATCTCAGATGCCTGTAGTTTCTTCAAGGCCTCAACTTCTGATTTAGGGGTGACATTCTTTATCCTTTCCCTAGTCTGTTTGCCCTTGTATTCATACAAGAAGGCCTTAAACTCAGGGGTTTTGACAAAATCATTATCAGAAACAAACCTTTTACTTGCACCGTGTCTTATATCATCTCAGAGTTCATTGGAGGCTTCCATTGTGACAACTTCTCTTTCAACAGGGGGTTCAGATTTTTCAATCACAGGCTGGAATACATGTACACCTTCATCCCCACTCTCAACTTCTTCTTGCTCTGTAGTACTGGTGTCCACAGATAAACTAATGTTTGGTGTAGGTTGAGGGGAAATATGGCACAGTGGAGCTTCATACTCAGCTTGTGTTTCTCTGATGTTCCTATTTCTCTTTTCAAAAACCCAAGGGGGAACATCCCCAGTCAATTCTACTTCATGTGCAACTAATACATCTATCCTCTCAACATGATCATCAATCTCAAGAAAAGTTCCTTTATATGTGGGATTATTGGCCATCCTCCAAGCCTCTGCCAACATTATTCTATGATAGAATTCCTCCTTTCAGCTGCATAATTCTCATCAATATTTCTTATCAAATCATTGTCCACAAAGAGTGTATGATGATATCCTTTTAGCTTCTTGCTTGTTTTAACCTCATTTATGAAGTGTTCTGGTGAGGCATTTTGTAATGCTCTAATTTTTTACTAATTGACTCATAACCTTTTTCAGAAACAACAGTGAAATCTCCAAAATATAATATTCCAGGCATCAATGATTGCTTATTTTAACTTTTGAGATGCATCAAATCAGAATAGGTTAATTGCCTGACAATTTCCAAATAAGCAATTCTATCTAGACAGGTCTTTGGCAACAAAAATGGTGCTCCCTCATATCCACAGATTCTAATTTTTGTGCAGTCACTGTAAGCATACCAATCACCCCAGTTGTGATTGATATTTCCATTTTCACCCTTGTCCTTATGTGGTGTAGGAGCACCTCAAAACCTGAAGGATTTAGAAGATTCCTTGCATTTTTCCAAAATGTTATATTGTAAGGCCTTAGGCCACTTTGAGTCTTAGTTGGCCGAATAATGACATAAGTGTCAAGAAAAGAATTAAAAAGAATTGTAACCAAACAAAGTTTGTAACTGAAACGGCAGAGGTGGTTCGTCTTCCACCATGGGTAACTACCGAGTGAGTCTTTATATAGCTGAGTCTATATTCGTAAAGAGAGGGAAAGAGAGAAAGAGGAAAAGAATCGACATTGTATGTATATTTCTGACGAGGAGGAATAAGGTAGTTTTGTTCTTGGTCTAATTATAGAAATATCATTTGGAGTCATTCCATTGGTGGATTTCTTTGAAATCAGTGGAATGACCTTCGTGTAGTTAGTTTTATTTTCTGGTCTGTTAGATTAGTTGGTTTCTGTGGATGCTGTTCGGTTACAATTGGTGCAAAGGAGGTTGTCAGTATAAGGTTTATGTTGATGCATTTTATGTATATCTCACATTTGTATGTCACAGACATTTCATGTGTATCCTGTAGTTGAATGTCGAAAGATTGTATTTGGTAATGTACATTTCGTATGATACAAAGAATGATTGACAAAAGTGGTAAAAAGAATCAGCTATAGCAAGTTCATTAATGTATATGCGTAGTATAAGTCATCAGTGTGAGGAGAGCACATCGGGAGAAACTTTGGAAGTTATGCCAATCGACGGAGTCATGCCGATAGTAGGTGCATATCGATGTATCAGGAAAGAGGTATAAAGTCTCACCGACGTTTGAAATCTCACCGATCGGGGTGATGAACATCAAGCATCACCGATGGGTAGTTCATCGGTGCATCAGTGAAGGAAGTTTTTCTGTGGCCAAAGGCAATGTCTCACCGATGGGGAAAGTTTGAAGACAATGCATGGTATGGAGTGGTCGGAAAGAGATATGCTATCGGTGGAGAGGAGAATGTTTCGTCGATAGTTAAGTTTTGCCGATAGGAAAGTGAAGCATATTTTTTGACCGAAGGGGTATTAAAGGAAATGAAGTTTAAACCCTAGGTATGGTGGGTTTTAATGGGTTTTCACCTGTTTGTGAACTTCTACTATGTAGCTCTGCATCAAATTGGTATCAGAGCTAGCGAAAGCTCTGGGAGGAGATGTTATGTATTTGATTTCTGTCATTGAGATGAAGAGTTGAAACAATATGTTTGGTTGGTGACCATTTTGAAGATGAAGATTGTAGAAGGTATTTTGCAGACTGACATTAGTTGTTAGACTATTACAGATGCTCGTGCCATCTAGTTGCTAGAAGGAATAGGATTCCTATGTGTGGGCAGACGATGATGAGGTCTGTCAAGACCATTCAGCAATGGAGATTTGGCTGGAAGAGGGTGCAGAGTGAGGCCACTAAGGAGAGAGTGGTAGTGCATCTCTAGGATCTGCTGTTGGATGAGAGGAATGGGTTTGTGAAGCAGCGTGTAGGATGGACATCTAATTGAGCATTGTGTTGTAGTCATGGACGTTTTGTTCATTCTGAAGAGTACTCCACTGATGGGAGTAGAAGGAGCCTAAATGTGCTCTGACAATGATGGTAGTTTGATTTTGTTGGTTGGTTGGTCACCATTCTATTAATCTGAAGATTGGAAGATTGAAGCTGAAGAAGAAGAAGCTAGACAGATGCAAAAAAAGATTTTTATTGCAAGTACATTTCCAAGGGACTTGGAAATTTTGTTGATTGGTTGTATGGTGTAGGAGCACCTCAAAAACTAAAGGATTTAGAAGATTCCTTGCATTTTTCCAAAATGTTATATTGTAAGGCCTTAGGCCACTTTGAGTCTTAGTTGGCTAAATAATGACATAAGTGTCAAGAAAAGAATTAAAAAGAATTGTAACCGAACAAAGTTTGTAACTAAAACGACAGAGGTGGTTTGTCTTCCACCGTGGGTAACTGCCGAGTGAGTCTTTATATAGCTGAGTCTGTATTCGTAAAGAGAGGGAAAGAGAGAAAGAGGAAAAGAATCGACATTGTATGTATATTTCTGAGGAGGAGGAATAAGGTAGTTTTGTTCTTGGTCTAATTACAAAAATATCATTTGGAGTCATTCCACTGGTGGATTTCTTTGAAATTAGTGGAATGACCTCTGGGTAGTTAGTTTTATTTTTTGGTCTGTTAGATTAGTTGGTTTCTGTGGATGCTGTTCGGTTATAATTGGTGCAAAGGAGGTTGTCGGTATAAGGTTTATGTTGATGCATTCTGTGTATATCTCGCATTTGTATGTCACAGACATTTCGTGTGTATCCTGCAGTTGAATGTCGAAAGATTGTATTTGGTAATGTACATTTCGTATGATACAAAGAATGATTGACAGAAGCGGTAAAAAGAACCAGCTACAACAAGTTCATTAATGTATATGCATAGTAAAGGTCATCGGTGTGAGGAGAGCACATTGGGACTAACTTTGGAAGTTATGCCGATCGACGGAGTCATGCCGATAGTAGGTGCATATTGGTGTATCGGGAAAGAGGTATAAAGTCCTGCTAACGTTTGAAATCTCACCGATCAGGATGATGAACATCAAGCATCACTGATGGGTAGTTCATTGGTGCATCAGTGAAGGAAGTTTTTCTGTGGCCGAAGGCAATGTCTCACCGATGGGGAAAGTTTGAAGACAATGCATGGTATGGAGTGGTCAGAAAGAGATATGCTATCGGTGGAGAGGAGAATGTTTCGCCGATAGTTAAGTTTTGCCAATAGGAAAGTGAAGCATATTTTTTTACCGAAGGGGTTTTAAAGGAAATGAAGTTTAAACCCTAGGTATTGTGGGTTTTAATGGGTTTTCACCTTTTTGTGAACTTCTAATGTGCATGCTCTACATCATTATGTCTCAAGAACTTCTGTACTTCTGGAGACAAGTTGTAATCACATGGATGACCTAATAGTTTATACATAGGCTTCACAAAATATTCTTCAAAATACAAATAGTGAGATCTCTCACATCTACTATCCCAGATAGTTGTCCACATTTGTATAGGCTTGATGTTCCCATCCTTATCTAGGTCTTTTATTATCAAACAATTCATCCCACATGCAAAGATTTTGTCCTCATATAGAATGAGATGCATGAACAAAATAATAATGGCATGAATTTAACACCATTTTTTATAGCAACCAAGTCATTATGAAGATCATTAGCAAGATATTCAGTATAGTCAAGAGGCTGGGCATCTTGACTCTGTACATCAGTTGTGAGTACCATTGGTGCTACCTCCATAAATGTGGGAGCATCCAAGCCAAGTACTTGGCAGACAGAATAGTAGGTGTATTGATAGTATTCTTCAAACAAATCTATAGAATATGGGGGATCTTCCATCCTTGAGAACACTCTAAGATGATTCCCTTTGTCTCAAGGCCTGTGTAAAGGCAACCTCCATTGTTTATAACTTGTGCTAAGATTATAGTATTCATTCAAGAGATCTCTAATCCTGAACTTCATATCAAAACTCGTGTCCAATTGAAACACCATGGATATATAATTGCTGGTGACAGGAATGAAAGCAAATCCATCTCTCAATTCAATCATATGAGTTTGGGGATTGTATTTATCTGCCAATCCCCTTGAACAATTCCACATTGATGAACACATTAGGAACTACCAATTTTCCCAAGTTTAGTCTCCACGAGTTGGAGACAGGTTGTGCCTGTTCATTTTTCTATAATGATATTGAAAAAAATCATACCCCTTCATTGGGGTCAATGTGTCACCCAGTTGTTTATTTCTGTCCCTCCAATTTCTCAGTTTTGGGTTTAATTGTCCATTTCTTCTAGACCTTTGTCCAAAACCCGGGCATTGATCTATTAAATCCTGATTTAGATGCCTCTCTTCTAGTTTTTGTCTCTTACCCTTGGGGTTTTTAGTCACATTTTCCATGATATAAACTTTGTAAAGAAAAAACCCTAGTTCTGTGCTTTAAATTTGAACCAGTTTATGCACTCTGCAATTTTTATCTCGAGCTTAGAGTACTTAATTAGATGATATCTTCTCTGGTTCTGGAGTTGCTATTCTTAGCTACACCTTACCTTCATTTTCCTCGGCTGCTTAATGGTTTCGTAATTTTCTTAGAATTTTATTTCAATGCACTCGGCTCTGTTTCATTAATGGTGTCTCATGGTAAATTTTATGTCATCGAAGGCACAAATAATTTTTTGAATATGGGTTGTTTGATCGCTGTCAAGTTGTCTTGTCAATACTTCATCGGATGACCAATTTGTGATCTCACCGATATTTCCCCTTTCCCCGATGTCCTTTTAGTGGTTAATTCTTTTATTTCCCTGATGATTTTGGAGTGACTCCAAATGGTCTCATACCAACATCACAACATCCTCTTGAAACCCTCTTTGTGGGTAGTTTCTCTTTGATATCTTCTTATTTCTTTGATGTGTTTACGGGTCCATTGCACTAAGGTAACAAATTTTATCGAAGGGACCAATATTTGGGTTTCCCCGATATGGATCCATCCCTTCGACATTTACATATTTAGTATATCTTTCCCTTTTCGGTGGGACTATGAATCACCTCACTTCAATATCCTGGAGTCATTTCGAAAACCTTTATTGTTACCTTTGTATCAGATGCCATCATTTTATCGATTGGACAAATTCCCTTGTCCCATCGATGGATATTTTTCCCTTCAACTTTTTTTTTAAGGTTTTGGCATATAGACCGAAAAATCTTCGTGACCCACCATATCAGTTTATTGAAGAGACTCATGAAGTAGTCATTTCGACACAATGAAGTCTCTTCGAAATTAAATATCTCTATCGATTTATCGAAGGGAATGTGTGACATGTCCTGTCGATGTATATCTATCTCCTTGATGAACTTTTTTTGGTGCTGTAGTGAGATCGAAGGGACTCTTAAATCATTACTTTGATACTTCGTAGTCTCTTTGAATCTTCAAGTGTATAAATCTGGTTTTGTCCCCTTGATTTCTTATTACTGCTTTGATATATTAATAAGTCACTTCATAAAATATTTATTTCTCGGGTTATCAAAGAGACCCTAAAAATTTTCTTCTCGACATGTAGTAGTTTGTTCAACACAACTTTAATTGGATACCAAAGGGACTTGAATATGAGTTTTCCTCAATGTGGTATTTTCTCATCGATATTGCTTCTTCGAAGGGATGTTAGGATGGCTCTTATCGATATAGTAGAATCTGATATGATCTTTTTTATTTTAGGGTAAGGTGACAAAATGTAGGGTAATGGCTTATAGGTCAGATAAATGGAGTGTTTTGGATGAGGAAATTCTAAAATGACACATTTAGGTCATTGGATTATGGTGGGAAAAAAGGATTTTTTACTAAAAATTTAGGCTTAATTTTTAGTTCTAACGCTCTCTCTCTCCCTCTATATTTTTTTATCTCTATCTGTCTTCTCTCTCTCTCTCTCTCTCTCTCTCTCTCTCCTCTCTATCTCTCTCTCTCCTCTCTCTCTCTCTCTCTCTCTCTCTCTCTCTCTCTCTCTCTCTCTCTCTCTCCCTTCTTCTCCTCTCTCTCTCTCTCTCTCTCTCTCTCTCTCTCTCTCTCTCTCTCTCTCCTCTCTCTCTCTCTCTCTCTCTCTCTCTCTCTCTCTCTCTCTCTCTCTCTCTCTCTCTCTCTCTCTCTCTCTCTCTCTCTCTCCTCTCTCTCTCTCTCTCTCTCTCTCTCTCTCTCTCTCTCTCTCTCTCTCTCTCTCTCTCTCTCTCTCTCTCTCTCTCTCTCTCTCTCTCTCTCTCTCTCTCCCTCTATCAATATTTCTCTCTTCCTCTATCAATCTTTCTCTCTTCCTCTATCGATCTTTCTCTTTTCCCTTCTGTCTCTTTTTTCACTGTCACTTTGTCTCCCTTTCTCTTAGTCTTCCTGGTGCAGGAGCACCTCAAAACATAATGAATCTGAAAGATTCTCTTACATATTCTATTTTGTCCAAATGTCATTAGCTGAGTAATCTTAAGTTATATGTGTCAAGAAAGATTAAAAAGAATGTAATCGAACTATTTGGTATTGTAATTGGTGGTTTGTTGGTGGTTCACCTTCCACCACGTGTGTAACTGTCTAGATAGGTGTCTTTAAAATAGCTAAAGTCTGTATTTATTAGTAGGAGTAGACAGTCAAGAAAAAAAAAAGAGGAAGAGAAGAAAGAATCGATCTGTTTGTATAATTATGGGAAAGAGGAATAAATAGATTGGGTGTTTTGGCCTAATTACAAAAATGTAGATTAGGGTCATTCCACTAGTGGATTTATGTGAAATTAGTGGAATGACCTCCGTGTATTTAGTTTATTTTCTATTCTGTTAAATTTTTGTTGTTTCCTGTGTGCTGTTTGGTTACAGAAATTGTTGAGGAAGTTATTGGGTTTATTGAATGTATATGGTAAATGCACATTGGTTTTGTATGTTGGAGTTATGCATTTTATGAATATATGACAGTTGCATGTCAGGAACATTTCTTGTGTATATCGTAGATGTATGTGTACATCCTGCTGTTGCATGTTGAGAAGATACAAGTTGTGAGTATCCGTCAATTGTATGTCGCAGACAGTGTATGTGTATACCTTAGTTGTATGCGAGCAACATTCTATGTATATCTCACTTTTATATATCAGGGGTTGTATGTCGCTTATGTATGAGCGAATGTGCATTGTCAATATGTATTGGGTTAGATGCAAGTGATGACCAGTCATATTTTTGGCGTGAGATGGGAGATCGGAAGACAAGACCAAAGTCTGGGCGATGGAAAGAGTCTAGCCGATGGAAAATAGAAGCGAAGGTGCATCGGCGTGACCAATTTGTATCGGTGTAAGGATGTTTGGCATAGTCGATGTTATATGTCACAGCGATGAGTGTGAAAGGAGATGGAATCCGTCCATCGGGGAGATAGTGGATATTAGCAGGAGAGATTTTGGGTAGGCTGATAGTGATATGCTTTGCCGATGGGATGAAAGAAGGTACTTTGGTATCATTTGAACCTTGTGAAGAGGTTTTCTGAGCTCTTTGAGCAGTTGTTCTATTGTATTGTGGGTTTTAATGGGTTTTCACCCTTACTTTAATGCTTCCACTGTGTTACTCTACAACACTTCCTCTATATGACGACAATGGTTCTAGATTTTTCATCATCAGTGTCTATCAATTGATTTGGAGATGTACGATGCAAATTCCATAGATAATAGTTTTTTTAAATTCTTTCCCAATGGGTTATAACATCTTGCTCTAATGAACCAATATCATTGTGAATGTTTATGAATGACTAGTATAACAACAATTCAATCCAATAGAATGATTGAAAATATTGATCATCTACTATTGGGATGGTGGTGAAATAAGGGGAGAGTCGAAAAGTAGAAGTTGTTAATTGGTGTTTCCATTTGTTGGACTTTCGAGATGCTACAAATGTTCATTTTTGTATTACACCCCAAGTGTTTCTATCCATTTACTATTTACCTAGATTGGTTAATTTGTTTGAATAATGAATGATTATGAAATCTTTGCATTTGTGTGTATTAGGAATCTTGATTGGAATATGTTGAAAAATGGAATAATGCAATGTCTTGTTTCATAAGTGATTATTGTTAGAAAATGTATGAAGCAAATGGCTATATTTTGATCAGCTAACTACTGTGGTAATGATCCAAGTGGATGCAGGAATAGGTTGCTCCTCTGAAAGAGAGGGGAAGTATCACTCAGGAGAAGGACTTGGTCTGGTAAACATTAAAGAAAGCCTAAACTGAGCAAACACACATACCACTATCCTATTGGTCTAGGTTAGGCAAATCCGTGTGGGTAGTGGTAAGTGATCTATGTTGGATCCTGAATGCTTGATTTTATGGATGTTTGAGTGAAAAATGTGATTTAACCTGCATGTTGATTTAAGTCTTCTTGATAAGTTTATGGTTGCATAGACAAGGTTTTATCGTAGTATGGTTATAACTCATGCTAGTCCACGACAGACTCACAGGTATGGGGATATCGGATTGGACCATGAGGAGTTAATGTCTTTTGTGTGAATGCAGATTTCATGTCATCTGTGTTTATGTGGATTTCATATCAACAATGGATTTGTGAGTAATAAGTTGTATGTGGTTTATGTATCGATGATATATATAAATAATATGTTAGATATAGCATATAGAGGCGCTGCCATAAGTGGCACGCAACCTAATAACAAGGGAGAACAACAACAAATAGAGCGCTGGTTGGGCGCTTAGTTGCTTGGAGTTTATTAAATGAATCTTGTTTAAAGCCTATTCAAGCACTATAGGGAACGCATAAACATGAGCAAAGTAATCATTCCAAAGAGAATACTAAAATAAACTCTTTGGAAGCATTTGACTTTGTCTTGGATATATGAGGGAATCTAAAAATAGTTATAAGTTTTAAAAGAGTATTCAATTGGTTTCCAACGTACATATTGACTTATTCTGTGAAACCAATTTTACTAGGAAATAGGAAACATGGTCTTTTATGTGTCATTTTTGTGAAGAGGTTTTTATCCTTTAGTTTGTTTTCTTTTCTTTTGCTGAGTTGTTGTATGAGTGTCCTCTTATGTGTCATTTCTCTTTGATTTCCTTTTGCCACCTCTAAATCTGTTTTGATGAAGGTGGAGTTGTGGCAATTTTAGAAGCTAATTTGTAGCCTAAGATCTCTTAATTTTCTTGTATAAAAGGGGAGCTCTCTCATTCTATTCCACATAATTTTTCTAGCCTAGAGCTTTCTTATTTTGCTGTTGTAATTCTGAGTTAGTGTTGTAATATTTTTGTTATTTTGTTGTGGATTGTGAGAGCAAGTCTAAGACAATTAGAGAGAGAGTCGAATTGCCTTGAAAGGGAGATTTAGTTCGTTGGAAGGATCATAAGAAAGGGATTTCGTTGATCCATTGGAGCTAATATCACGGGCATGTGGAATTCTTATCTATTAGTATAAAAGTATATACATATATCTAGTAAAAGAATTGTATTGAGAATGTGAAATTAATCTTCGTAGTAGAGATTTGTGTCTATTGGGGACATCTATGAATAATTATTAGATTGAGTATGATTAGTTACTTTTATAATGGAAAAGGATAGTGTTGATGGTGGTTTTAGCACATAGCAACATAGGTGTGATTGCTGGTTTCACACCTCTCTTGAAAAGTATCTTAATCCAAGTAAGACTACTCCAAGGATAATACAGCTAGGTCTTAGCTTGCTTCGAATCTTTCAGTGGTTATGTTCTAGTTGTACTTATAAGGGGTCTTACATGCAATCTGCAAATCTTTAGGTTTGGGGCAGCAAATACACATAAACCCTATTATGATTTTCAGCTGATAAACCAAAATAAAGTGCTGCTGAAATTTCTATTCTAACAACTAATCAATGGGTTTAAAGAAAATGCAAAAGGTCTAGGGTTTTAGAAGGATCCTAAGTGACATTCACGATGCAAGGGTTATCTTCAGTAGACAAATATTCCCAAACTTTAAATCAATTTTCTGAGTTACCAAACTGAAATGGGTGTTACAGTGCTGCATAAAACGGTGCTATCTTCAATGGAAGTTGAAATATTTTCAGACCACATTCATTTGTTAAATACCTAATAAACGGTGCAACTTAACTCATGAAATGCAGTTGAACTTCAACACAAATAATAAGCCCAGACTAACTTTACACAGCTATTTACCATCAGCAAACAACTAAAAGTATGGACTTGGAATATTCATCAAATACTTCAGCAAACCACTAACATCATAAAAGCACAACTAATCTAACTATGGGAGAGCAAGAAGCAAACCATGAAAACCACAATGAATCAACACAAGGAACAAATTCTTAGAATTACTACAGAAACTTGCTTTGTATTACTTCAAATGGCATAGAGTCAATAGTTTGGCACCAAAAATCTCTCTTACAAATAGTGGAAATGGCAGCCCTTTATATAGAAAGCAGCATACCCTAGCTTTTCAAATGAATGGTGGAGATTAACTCAACACCGATGGTCCAGATTACATCAATAAGAGCCCACATCAATTCCTGGATTACATTTTGTCCTTTATGAAAAAGATGAAAGAACAACCCTAGATACATTGAATCTAGTCATTTTGACTAACCAACTCAGTATACTAATGGAAAAGCTCATTTTAGAAGCAAGAAAAGACAAAATTGAGTCACATGTAGCCCAAATGTATCAAGTTTAAAATTGTGACAGGATTGAATCACTCAGAATATTCAAAATGATATTAAGATTCCTTATCCAAATCGATGCTATCATCGCTGGCCAGCTTATTTCGATAGGCCACCCATGCTTCAAGCGCTGAATTGATGTCAGATGGGTTTGGATCCTTCAAATGATGTATCCTATAGTCAAATACCTCTAATTCCTGACTGAATCTACAATATATCCTTTCAATCTCTATTTCTGCCTTGTGGAATGCCTTGAATTAAGCCCTTAGGTCACTTGCTTTATCTAGCCTTTCTTCTATAGTGAGTGCAGTGTCTTCAAATAGCATCGCCTGCAACTTATTTTTGCATTTCTCGGCCTCAAAAGGAGCATAGTCATCGAATGACTCTTCTCTACAGTTCCTCAAGGAATCGCTGATATCATATATAATGGATCTCAATTCCTCGTCGGCTCGCTTGTACGCCTCTTTTGCCTGTTCAAAGGTTTCTTTTCTCAAAAATAACTATTGATACCATTCAATAGCCTTTGGGATCCTATCTCTAGTCAAAATATTCTTTGTAACCAGGGTCTGAGCTGGCAATTCTCTGATACCCTTGATTCGAGGATACATGTGAGAGTAATATTCATCAAAAGAATTGCATTCATCCCACAAATCCTTCCACCTTTTATGCAAGTCAACCATTCGCTGGTGGGCTTGAGCAGAGGCACTTATGGCTTCACATCCTGCTTCAAAAACCCCTATCAACCAATTCTCTACGCCTTGGGACTTTGATCTTACTCTCGTCAGTGGATAGGAAAGTAGGCACTGTCCTTATATCTCCTCCTGCATCCACCGGTTTTATCAGAAATTGAAGGCATGCTCTTAGTTCCTCGTTTTGCCATTTCAAATCCTTTTTGGATATTTCGTCCTTATCCAATTGCTCCAAGATTGACGTGATTGACCCCTTGAAATCATCCACCCTTTGAGCACGGGTGGTTGGACCCAAATCAATAGTGGATATTACATAATCTTCCGCCCTGACCTGATCTGCTGATACGTCAGCTGGCGGGACTGCTACTTCTGCTATCCTTGAGCCTGATTCGCTCTTGTAGATCCTTGATTAGACCTTATCTTTTTTCTGTTTCTGGGGCTTTTGAGCTTGTGATAGGATAGTACTTAGATCAAGCTACATTATTTCCACTTGTGGCTTTGGACACGCCATTCTGCCTTGCAACCATTCAGGGGCAGTGGACTTGTTAAATTCAGGAGCACCATCTTTATCAAACACCGTCAATTCTTTGCAAGGCTCTTGCTCAAGCTCTGGACTCTTCTCCTTTTCTTCTTGGGCCAATTCTTTCAAATTTTCAATCATATTCTCCTACGCAATCCTCAAAACTTCCTCCGTCGGACCCTTGCTCAGGGGACTATCAGATATATCGATTATTTCCACACTGGCTGAAGTTTCAAGGAGGCCTTCATTGTCTACTTCAGCCAATAACCCCTTTTCATTTTCAACTATTGCTTCAAATTCCTTCAACCCCAGTTCCGCACATACCTTCTCAATCCCGGGTAGTAACTGTGAATCAGCTGGCATCTGTGAAATGGGGACAGCAGAACAGATAGTGAAGGGAGGTGAACTAACCTGTGTAAGGTTAGCCAGGGCTGGTGATAGGAGGGAGGAAACGGTAAGAGATGAAGAAAAGGTCAGGGAAGGCAAGGAAAGCGGGGGTGATAGAATGGTCGAGATGGGAGGCAATGGTAAGGGAGAAGAAGGTGTAGATGTGGTAGAGGGGTATGAAATGGCAAGTGTTGAAGAAATAGGGCTACTAGAATCACTGGAGGAGATTACCAGTGAGCAAGAAGTGGTAGTGATGCCAGAGGCAGGAGAGGTGGTGGGAGATGATTCCTGCACTATGACAGCTGAAGTGGTGGGAGAGGCAGATGAAACAGAGGAAGGAGGAGGGATGGAAGCAGAAAGAGTAGAAATTGAGACAGTAGCTCTGGTATCCAATACGAGAGGTTGGGCAGTTGGAGGAATTGGATCATCTTTGGTTGCAGCAGCCTCCTTGCCAGCTTCTTTAGCTTTTATCTTCTTGGCCTTGGAGGCCTCCCCAGCACTACTCGGCGTATCTTTTCTTTTGGAAGCTCGGGCCCTAGTAGAAGGAGGTTGATCATTCTTCCAAGGAGATCTTACGGGAGGCTTCCTCATTTTCCCAGCCCTTGTTGCCAGGGGGTATGCTCCTCATTGTTTGAATTTTTCTCTCCAGCTGGTTCTGTATCATCGGTGACCAGTATGGGCTCATCTTCCTCTCCACCAGAATCTTTGTCTGATTCCACTGCGGTGTAGGTTAACTGAACTCCTTGTCCCCTCAAAATAGCTACTTGAGTTCTAACCCATGCCTTACTTAATCTAATTGGTTCATTCATAATCACATCCAAAGAGCTTTCTTTAGCGTTAGCCCAATTGGGTAATGGGATAGGCTGGTGGTATTACGCCTCCCATGGACCTCTGACCATAATATTCTCATCGTCCTGTAATTGATCAGGCACTGCCATTATATGGAATTTCTTAATGAAATCTAGGGACAGTCTTGCATGTGCCTTTTTCATGACCTCGTAGTCATCAGGACAGTTAGCCCAAAAATCTTCACTATGGTCCTTATGAAACAACTTTCTACTTACAAACTTCTCCATTACTTTATTTGGGTCAAAGTGACTCCTGGCATTGTAATAGTGCAAATTTATGAGTTGGAGCTCTTTATCCGAATACTCAGCTGATGCGAGAGAGGGACATGTGTAGAGTCCTTTGCCAAACTTAATAGGGAATTGGACATTTGTTCTGTGCAGGTGCTTGAGCTTTTATGCGCATGGTACTAGTTGCCTAGACAGTTCTAGGAGCACTGTCTTATCATCTGGGTATTGCGGCAACCTGTACGCCATTCCAGTGAAGCCTTGTACTCTAATATATGTGAATTTCTCAAATCGGATATACCACGTACCATATTAGATTATTTCGTTCATGGCCTCGGTAGAAATCCTTAAGGCTGTATTACCTTGCATCTTCCTTGCTGTATACATGGTGAATGCATCGTTGACCCTCTTGAAATGTATCAAGGATTGAGATGATGTCAGTTGAGGGTAGCATTCGTATACCTTAACCTGTGTCTTTTCATTGTTTCCAACTTCTCCAACCTTGGACAACCCGTCGTAGTGATTCATTCTTGCCAGTGCATAGACGACGTAGGATGTCCACCTGAAATACTTGTTCTCAGTGAAGTTGCTGAAAGCTTCATGGATGTTGTCACTGAGGATTTGCGACCAATGGAACTTGGTTCCCTTCAATATCTCTGAAATTACAATGAACATCCAGTCCTCGAAGGTGGAAGCAGTTGGTAACCCATATATTCTGCTCAAGAAGGTTACAATATCCCCAATCTCTTCATGAAAATCACTTCTGTATAGTACTATGGGGAGCTTGACGAGAGCAGACTTCTTGCTCTTGACCCAATGGTCGTTTATGTGCTTCCTGCACCCTTCCACATCCTTATGGTATGCTTCCTTAGATGATTGTTTGTCGGGCATAGTCATGGTTTTGTGCCATGGAATGTCTAGCATCTCCGCCAAAGCAGGTGGGGTCAAGTCAGCTAGGACTTCTCCATTATTTGTCTGTATTTGTCTGGACATAACATCGTATTTGTCTGCACAATTAGCCATCAATTCTGCATATTGGACTGAGGTTGGAAAGGCAGCTGCTTACCCAATGCCACTATCTCTTAGTATCTTGGCCCTTGGAGTCGGAGTGGGTCTAAAGATTCTGAGTTTGAAGTCGTCTAGGTCTATATGACCTACATCTGTGTCTCCTACATTGCTCCACCTAGAGTGGATTTTGGTCTCTGGAGGAATCCCTTTGAACTCGTACTTCATAGCTTGAGCTCGTGCTGTCATCTAATCTGCACAACCGGACCTTATAAGTTTGATGTCAAGAAAGTCTCCTAACATACTCCTAGGATTAGATAAACCAACATAAATCTGTTATTCATTACAAGCATGCATTTGAAAGAAAACTACGTCAAATTGAAAAGATACTACATGCAAGTAAGCACCAAATGTTGTGGGAAATTTCATCAAAACATCATTATTACTGGATCACAACACTAACTTCATCATTATGCACAACCTTCTCTATGGAAATTTCAACAAATTTGGTCATTTAGAGGGTTTTGCGTTAATTTGAGGGTTGTCCGACCCTCAGCAAGAAAAGCGCTAAAATGGAGGTTGTCTGACCTCAGCGGGAAATCAGATAGGTCTGACCTCGAGCTTGGGCCTCCTTTGGTGCTCTTTGGATTTTGCGTCATTTTCGGGGACATCTGACTTGCGCAGAATTTGGAGGTATCCGACCTCGGATGGTTTGCAAGTCGGTCGGTTGGCAATTCGGCACAAAACAGTGTGGATGCTGATGCGGCTACTTCTTGCGCGGGGATTAGGTCGGTCTGACCTGCGCGGGCTTCGATGTGATCTGACCAGGTCAGATGAGGGGTAATATAGCTCAGGTCGGACAAAGCATGTTTTAGCGCTGAGTTCAAGGCAAACTTTTGGTGGGGTTTTCAGGTAGCACCGACTTTGTAGGGAATGCTCGTCATCCAACTAAGTCGGAGACTGGATATTCTAGCGCATGGTCGGGCCAAGGCATTTGTAGCGCAAAAGAGTTTTCTGAGTTTGCGGAGTTTTTGAAAATGTCTGACTCGGTTGAAGAAAGGCATATCAGTTGCGTGGGTCGGATAAGGTTGATTTTAGCGCAATTGGGCGCTAGGCTCTTGGCGCGAGATTCCAAGGTGTCGGACCAACTAGAATGGGCTTTTGGTTTGCAGGTCAGTTGGAGCTCGATCTAGCACCGACTCGGTGCTCGGAGGTTATGGGGCTAAAAATCCCTAAAATTCCTAATTTGTTTGAGGCGCCACGGGTTTTGCTTTTCTCACAAGGGTTTTTAGACCAGGGTTCCAAAAAAAGATGAGAGACTAAAACTTATCAAGCCCTAATCTAAAAAACATTGCAATCCATCAATCATTTTCTGAAAAAACCTAACGGCTTACTGGAATTCAACTGTTCGAGAACCAAGAAGTTCTTGAAATGATGAAGTTTTAAGACGCTACCTGCAACAATGGCGGCACAGATTCGAATGGCAGGGGAGGTCGCGGGTTTGAGTTCGGACGAGGTCGACAGGGGGGGAATGGAGCTCTGAAATTTACGACTGAAAAGTGATTAAAATGAGTTAAAACCCGTTAATTCACTATTTAAACTACGACCAATCCACCATTAATACGCAGGAGTACAGACCTCCAGTTTGAGACCTTGCACGGGTTTCAATGGGATCAGACCAGGCAGAGAATTCAGGCACGTCGGACCTGGTCGGTCGGGGCAACATTTAGCGCGAAGCCTTGAAGTTTAGCTTGTACTATTTGTGGGGCTTTTCGACTCATCTAACCTGCGGAGCTTTTGGGGGAATCTGACCAAGTTAGAGGTTGATGTTTTGAGCGCAGGTCGGACAAGGTTGATTTAAGTGCAAAGGTTTGATAGTGAGGGAATCAGTGCAAAGGTCGGAGTGATAAGGTTTTAGCGCAAAGGTCAGACAAAGCATTTTTCAGCGCTAGGTCAGACAGACATAAAATCAGCGCAAAGGTCAGTTGAGGCTAAATGTAACGCAAAATACCAATTCAAGGGCCTCAAAGGGAAAGTAACAACCTACCCTAGTAGATTTTGGAAGTGATTTTCAATGTCACCCTTCTATCTAGGTCAAAATACATCTGTGACCACATAATCACCTTAGAAGGTTGAAAGACCAAATGACTCTCTAGCCAAAACAAAAGAGGGGGTCTCCATTTTAGAATGGGGCATGCGTGCAAAGCACAACAAATGGCGACTTTGCTGGGAAATGCTCCTGAGCATTTTGACGATAAACGGTTAGTTTGAACCTAGAATCTCTGTGTTCCCCACTTGTTAAACAAAAGGGCAAGGTATTATATCAAAGACCCCAAGATTACTTACCAGTGCAACCATCCACATCCTAAAAACCTGAGTGTGTGCAATTGTATTCATTCCATCCTTCCGGAACTAAGTTTGCCTGGGATCCCCTGAGACATGTTAGACAGCTGAGATCATTCTACCACCAGAAAATGCTCAAAATTTTGGAATTTGCTGAGCTTTGAAATAGATTAATGACCAATAATATTTTCTAGTATGATGACATTTGATGTTAATCATTTCTGGATAGTACCTTTTGTAAGTATTTGTAATCTGGTAATTTCTTTATTTGCACTCGTAATGGGTCTGGTGTTGGAAAACACCTTTTATTTTTACCCAATGCAGGCCAGTAACACTTAGTGTCACCTTCCTTCTTTCTTGATTGATGGTGCATGTGGTAGGAGAGGAAATCAACCTATTTCACTAGACACAAGATCACCTAGACTTGCCTAGCTGCTTCAGGATTATTTTAGAGTGTAGAAGATATATGGTTAGAAAATACTTTAGGTGCACTGACTAATAACTTGTTTTCAATGAACAGACACCATACTCCTTGGTATAGCAGCGGAAACCACTGTGAAGACCAGGTAGAAACCTTAGCTTCTTGAAGAAAGACTCAAGATCATTTACCCACTGAAGAAGCATTTGCAGGCCTACACGGCTGCCACCATATCAGAAACCAAGACCCTGCGACAAAGAAAGCGCAGTGAATGAAAGTAGAAAGACAACTAAACTAAACAAAGCACCCAACCCGAAGGAGAGCAAAAGCAGGAAAGCAAAAGCAGGAAAGCGAACTAGACTAACAGCAACCTAAACTAACCAAAGCAACAAACCTCTAACTATATACACTAAAACGAGGCATAAATGCCTCTCAAGCCTGGAAGTAGTGCTTCAGGAACTGGTCATTGACAGGCAATGGCAGCTCCTCACCAGTAAGGCTCTTGAGTCGATATGTACTGTCTCCCAGGATCTCATAGATCTGATAGGGACCCAACCAAAGTTTGTCAAACTTATCGTGTTCTCCCTTCTTCTCATGGGCTTTGTCCCAATATAGGACCAGATCAGAAATGCGGAATGCTTTGATCTTGGCTCTCTTATCTAACCATCGTTTTACTACTCCCTGATGTTTGGCAAAGTTTTCTATGGCTACATCACGTTTTTCTTCAAGGTACAGCAATTGGGCCAGTTGTGAGGATAGTTGATCATCAGCTTCGAGGTATTCTTGCATAAATTGAAGTATCGGGATTCTCAAATGGATGGGGAAGATGGGTTCAATCCCATAAACTAGGTGATAAGGGGAGGTGTTCAGAGCAGCTTTGTGTCGGATTCTATTAGCCCATAAAGTGAACCTGAGCTGAGTATGCTAGTCTCTGGGGTTTTTGTCGAAAAGTTTCTTAATGACCTCAAGCAAGTTCTTGTTTGTTGACTCAGCTACCCCATTCCCTTGTGGGTAGTAATTAGATGAGAACTTGAGGGTGATCCCATAATTGAATGCCCAGTTAGAGAAACGCAATGATGAAAAGGTAGGGCCATTATCACAAACTAAAGTAAATGGACAACCAAATCTAGTGATAATATGCTTTTCAATAAATTTGATAATTACCTCTGTGGTGCATTGCTTACAAGCTATTGCCTTAGACCATCGAGTACAGTAGTCAGTAGCAGTCAGAATATACTTGTGGCCCGCAGAAGAAGGCGGATTGATCATACCGATAAAGTCAAGGCCCCACTGAGCAAATGGTCGTACCTCCACCACTGGTTGCAACGGCATGGCTGTGTGGTGTTCTCTGTGTGCAGCGGTTTGGCATATATGACAGGTTATCACATGTGAATGCGCATCTTTAAACAATGTTGGCCAATAATACCCGGCCCGAAGAACTTGATTAGCTGTTGAATGTGCAAATCCATGACTTGTCCTGAATCTTTCGTGAAAACTGGTTAGCACCTGATCAACCTCTGATTTGTCCAAACACCTTAGATAAATATCCTTGTGGTTCTTCTTGTAGAGGATAGATCCTTTATCATGTAACTGCTACTTTTGAGCTTGAGAGCTCTTCTTTGTACTGAATTCAGCTGTGGCGGGCAGCGTTGATTAAGTAAATAAAATATTATATCCCCATACCATTCATCTTTTGAAACATCCTCCAATAGGTACTGCTAAGAAACCAAGTTAGGTCCCACCTCAGCCATCGTTTTAGTTAAAGCTTGGCCTCTTACCAACTTCATGGGTTGAATATCTATATCAAATTCCTACAATATGGTGACCCACTTCCCTCTTCTTTCTCCTAATTCACTCTGCATCAACATCGCTTTGACTGCGGCATCTGGGACTATGGCAATTACTTGACTTCTCAGGATGTAATGACAGAATTTCTTGACTGCTTTGACTAGAGCATACGCCTATTTTTCAACATTTGGATACCTTAGTTCTGCGTCTTTTAATGGAGTACTCATGAAAGAAATGGGCCTTTCATCGTCAACTGACCTCTCCTATGTCAACATTGCTGCGCAAGTATGTTCTGAAGCAAATGAGTATATATGAAATGGCAAAGTATAATTGGGGCTGACCAAAACAGGTGCGTTGGATATAGCTTGCTTAATTTCTGCGAAGGCAGCCTTGGCTTCTGGGGTCCAGTCCATTTTAGCGTCTTTCTTTAGCATGGCGTTGAGAGGTTGAACTATCTCAGCAAATCCTGTAATAAACTTGTGTACAAAGTTGATCTTACCAAAATATGACTTAAGCTCTTTCTTACTGGCCGGGGGGGGGGTATCTTGAGTATTGCTTGGATCCTATCTGGGTCAATGGATATTCCTTGTTCAGATATCACATGCCCCAATAGCTTTCCTTCAGTTACTCCAAAAATGCACTTCTTGGGGTTAAGTGATATGCCATAATCCTTGCATCGCTGCAACACCTTTCTCAGATCTGCTACATGGTCTTCTTGCCTTTTTGAGAACACCGTCAGGTCATCCATGTAAATGATTATATATTTTCCAACTAACCCTTTGAAAGCAACATCCATTGCACGCTGAAAAGTTACGCCAGCGTTTATCAAACCAAATGGCATCTGCCGGTACGCATAGATGCCCCATTTGCATTTGAAGGATGTTTTCAATTTGTCTTCATATTCCACCATTACCTGGTTATAACCAGAATATCCATCCAGGAATGACATCATTTGGGACCCATTGACGATCTGTAATACTTTGTCTAGTGAGGGCAGCGGGTAATTGTCCTTTTCAGAAGCCCTGTTCAGATTACAGAAATCAACAAAGAGTCTGATTTCCCCATTTTTCTTTCTGACAGGAATTAAGTTTGCCACCCATGCAGAATGTCTGACTGGAAATATTATCCTGGCTGACAACAGCTTTTGAACTTCTTTGAAAATTAGTGGCTCCAGCAGAGCATTAACTGGCCTTTGCCTTTGTCTGCAAGGCTTTGCTCCTGGCTTTAGCGGGATTGTGTGTGTGATAATCGAGGTGTCGTAAGTCTTTAGATCTTCATAACTCCAGGCTATCACCTCATGATAATCTCTTAATGCATGTATGATTCTAGTCCTTTCATTTTCTATACTGGCTTTTCCAATGAACATGTTCTTCACATCTTCTTCTGTCCCTAAGTTAAATGGGTCACACTTTCCTCCTGGGGATTCTCCTTCTTTCCTTTGAGTCCCTAGATTATTTGCATCAAACAATATTTCCAATTCTACCATTCCTCATGGGATCGTATTTGTTTTCAGGTTCAGTACTCCCTCCAAATCTATTTTAGCAGGCTCCATCTCCTCTTCATCTATTATTTGAGCAGTGAATACATCTGATGAAGAAAGGAAATTGATTATGTGTTGGTCGTCCTCAAAAACTTGGAAATTGGTAACATTATCGGGTACAGATGGAGTAGCCACAAACTCAACAGAAAACTTCTTCAACCCTACCATGGAGGTGGGTTCCAACGTACTTGCTGTTTGGGCCAAAGCATTCGCAACATGATTCTGTCTTCTGGGAATGACTTGGATGTTAAAACCGTCAAAGTATTCAATCAAATCCCAAACTCTGTTCCTATACCTATTCAACCTCTTATCATTGCATGAGTATTGTTTTCTTACCTGTTTTACCACTAACTTAGAATCACCAAACACCTGGACGATTCTGACCTTTTTCTGTAGTGCTATCAGCAATCCTTGCACCAATGCTTCATATTGGGTGACGTTGTTTGTACATGGAAACTACAGCCTTTGTGATGTTAAGAATGAACTCCTAGTGGGATTAATCAACTCCACTCCAGCACTGGACCCTTGTCTGCATCTTGAACTGTCAAATCTTAAGGTCCATAAGCGAAAATCCCTGCTGCCATCTCTCTGTTTCCTAGACTTCTCTTGATCAAGCAGAGGTTCAGATTCTTCCTTCTTTTCAACAATCGGTTCTATCTCCTTTTCAACAATCTGTTCCTTCTTTGGGATTATGGGAATCTTTAGCTACCTTTGCACTTGTTTAATCACCTCTTGACATAACTGGAAGGTAAATTCAGAATGAGATGTATCATGTATGCGACACCAGTTGGGCAATAATAATTCTTCCATTTGGACCTGCCTTCCAACAACAATTTGGTCTTGTACAAATCTAGCCACAAAATCACGAAATCCTTCGAATACTCTGGGCTCATCCTCCTCTGAGGATTCCTCATCGTCTGACTGAACATATGCCGCTGTACTTTCCAGTCTTTCTATCAGGGGTTTGGGGGGTCTTAAGCAACTTAGCATAAGGATTTCTTCTGATTGGTTGATGCGTGGAAGGTAGATGCCCAAATTAACCTCTGAAAATAGAATTTTGTTGGGCTGATTAAACTCTGTGATCATATGCTTCATCTTGGGTTCTCTTTCAATACGTATCTGATTAGCTAACCCCTTCCATGGCAACCACATATGAGAGAAGTCTGTTGCCATATACCCATTCAAGGGCCTGGACCAATCTCTACTTAAAATCATACCATATTGATCTGGAATATCCACCACTTGAATATCAATATACTGCTACACCCTAGGATCAGAAGCCAATTGCATGTGTATCCGATTCAATTCACCAACCACATTCACCTCAGTTTTGTCCAACTGTGTTACCTTCCTGGAGGACTTGGCTGGAGTGAGCCCAAGCGCCTTGCAGACAGATAATGGCATTACATTTGTGGAAGCACCAGAGTCTACCAAACAATTATGAAGGTTCTTGTTGAAAATCCTGAGCGTTAAGAGGAAAGGCAGACTTTCGCTCTTATCTTTATAAAGCGTCATTTTTTGTTCCACGTCAGTTACATGTATCCTTTCTTTCCCCTTATCCATGTTATCCTTGGCAGCATTTTCTCTGGGCATATGATCAATCTTAGCTCCAGTACCTATGTCTTGAAAGAAAGATGTTCTAACCTTAGGTATCTTAAGCAACTCATACACAGAAAGACTGACCTTCATCTTCTTAAGCTCATTAGCCACATATTGCCCCATTTTCACTATATCAGAGCATTGAAATTTTTCTGTAGTAGCAATAGTACCATGATGTATGGTTTGATGAGGGACTTTCGGAGGTTTAGGATTATTGGTAGCTTGTGGATCAGGCGGGATTTGATAACTATTCGGGGGAATGGAAGTGGTGAAAGGGCCTTTTGGCTTGCTACTTCTCAGGTTATAAGGAGTCTTGTTGTACTGCTGATACGCATTAACTTCCTCAGACTGTTCTTCTTCAGGCTGATTGTCATCTTGAAATGGAAATTTATAACTATCAAGAACTAGGGCAGCATCATACCTTTGAGAGGGAACAATCTCATACCCGGTCGGCGGAGTCTCCTAATTTTTAGCATTTTGAATCTCCATTTGGAAGATACTGGAAGCAATCTAGAATTCTGGGCAATCCAGCTCAGAGTGGGCATTAGTGTTGTGCAATCTGCACCAAGTGGACAAGGCAGCTTCAGCCAACATTACGCGACCTGGGGGTCTGGTGTCGTTGTTCTGATTCTCCAAGGGTGAAGGCACTCCCCCATTATTTGGTCTGGTGTTCCAGGATTGATTTGACCGCTGCTAAAAGTTCTGATTTTGATATTGATTTTGATTTGAAAACTGGTTTTGGTTTTGATTCTGTGAGTGCTGTTGGTTCTGGAAATGCTGTTGATTCTGTCCCCTCTACTGCAAATAAGCATTCTAGTTTTTGAGGTGAGTAACTTTAGCAGTTACTTTCTTCATTTGTTCAACTAGTTCTTTGATGTCATCTCTGCCTTCCTTGGTCTTAGCCGCCTCTGAATACTGTAGGAAAGGCAGTTGTGCTGGAGGCATTTCAGCTACTGGGTTACCTAGATGGATTACCAAAGCTTGTGTGGCAGTTGGGTTTGGGACTGGGTTCATTACAGGGGTACGATTGGCTAATGCATGATTTATCATAGGGATTTGATTCGGCATGGCAACAGGTCCTATATGATTCAGTGGGCCAGAGGCTATTTGTCCTAGCTGGGTACTTACATCGATAGTAGCAGAATATGCTTGGGCTAGACTAGCAGGTACTAGGTCAGCCCTCCTTGCGAACATGGAGGTAAGTTTATCTAGGGCAACATAGTAGATGGGTAGGGCAGCAGCCTGATCTATAGTGTAGGGGGCTTGTAGACGACTGTAAGCTTTCTGGAACCTGTTATTGAAGGAACTGATCATTTCACCTTCCTCCCACCGAACCTCCATAAAAGAACGGTAAAGATCAGACAGGGTGGTAGGCATACAGAACCTATTCAGAAAAGTAGTCTTCAGGTTTGGTCATGAAGTTATGGATGCCGCCGGGAGGTTGGCAAACCAGCAGTAAGCTTCTTCCTGCAAAGAATAGGGGAACAACCGGCATATCACATCATCGTGTTGCACCTTTAACATGAACATATTAGCCTCAAAGATCTTAATGTGTTCGTCTGCGGTCCTATCTGGGTCATGTACTCTGAACTTCAAGCAGAACTTGTCTGGGTTCTTTGGCATGTCATGGTAATTATTGAACTGAAAAGGGGACTGGTTATTTCCTGCAAAGTAAGCCATGATGGGAGGATTAATGGGAGCTACAGTAGTATTTCTGGGAATTGACTGAGCTCGGGGCGCCTTGGGTATTCCTTGATCTCTTCTTGTTCTTCTAAATTCTGCTAGAGACAGCAACTCTTCTCCAGCTGAGCTGGTTCTAGTGTGTCTCTGCCTAGTCCCCAGATTTGTTGATTTTTAGCAAAGGGGCCCTCCTTCTATCACCAATTCTGTTGATGGTGGTTTTAGCACATAGCAACACAGGTGTGATTGCTAGTTTCACACATCTCTTGCAAAGTATCTTACTCCAAGTAAGACTACTCCAAGGATAATACAGCTAGGTCTTAGCTTGCTTCGAATCTCTCAGTGGTTATGTTCTAGCTGTACCTACAAGGGGTCTTACATGCAATCTATAAATCTTCAGGTTTGGGGTAGCAAATACACATAAACCCTATTATGATTTTCAGCTGATAAACCAAAATAAAGTGCTGCTGAAATTTCTATTCTAACAACTAATCAATGGGTTTAAAGAAAATGCAAAAGGTCTAGGGTTTTAGAAGGATCCTAAGTGACATTCACGATGCAAGGGTTATCTTTAGTAGACAAATATTCCCAAACTTTAAACTAGTTTTCTGAGTTACCAAACTGAAATGGGTGTTACAGTGCTGCAGAAAATGGTACTATCTTCAATGGAAGTCGAAAGATTTTAAGACCACATTCATTCGTTAAATACCCAATAAACGGCACAACTTAACTCATAAAATGCAGTTGAACTTCAGCACAAATAATAAGCCCAGACTAACTTTACACAGCTATTTACCATCAACAAACAACTAAAAGTATGGACTTGGAATATTCATCAAATACTTCAGCATACCACTAACATCATAAAAGCACAACTAATCTAACTATGGGAGAGCAAGAAGCAAACCATGAAAACCACAATGAATCAACACAAGGAACAAATTCTCAGAATTACTGCAGAAACTTGCTTTGTATTACTTCAAATGGCATAGCGTCAACAATTTGGCATCAAAAATCTCTCACAAATAGCGGAAATGGCAGCCCTTTATATAGAAAGCAGCATACCCTAGCTTTTCAAATGAACGGTGGAGATTAACTCAACACTGATGGTCCAGATTACATCAATAAGAGCCCACATCAATTCTCGGATTACATTTTGTCCTTTATAAAAAAGATGAAAGAACAACCCCAGATACATTGAATCTAGTCATTTTGAATAGCCAACTCAGTATACTAATGGAAAAGCTTATTTTAGAAGCAAGAAAAGACAAAATTGAGTCACATGCAGCCCAATGTATCAAGTTTAAAATTGTGATAGGATTGAATCACTCAGAATATTCAAAATGACATTAAGATTCCTTATCCAAATCGATGCTATCATCGTTGGCCAGCTTATTTCGATAGGCCACCCATGATTCAAGCGCTGAATTGATGTCAAATGGGTCTGGATCCTTCAAATGATGTATCCTATAGTCAAATACCTCCAATTCTTGACTGAATCTGCCATATACCCTTTCAATCTCTGCTTCTGCCTTGTGGAATGCCTTGAATTCAGCCCTTAGGTCACTTGCTTTATCTATCCTTTCTTCTATAGTGAGTGTAGTGTCTTCAAATAGCATCGCATGCAACTTATTTTTGCATTTCTCAGCCTCAAAAGCAGCATAGCCATCGAATGACTCTTCTCTACAGTTCCTCAAGGAATTGCTGATATCATATATAACGGATCTCAATTCCTTGTCAACTGGCTTGTACGCCTCTTTTGCCTATTCAAAGGTTTCTTTTCTCAAAAGTAACTGTTGATACCATTCAACAGCGGTTGGGAGCCTATCTCTAGTCAAAATATTCTCTGTAACCAGCATCTGAGTTGGCAATTCTCTGATACCCTTGATTTAAGGATACATGTGAGAGTAATATTCATCAAAAGAATCGCATTCATCCTGCAAATTCTTCCACCTTTTATGCAAGTCAACCATTCCTGGTGGGCTTGAGTAGTGGCACTTATGGCTTCACATCCTGCTTCAAAAACCCCTATCAACCAATTCTCTGCACCTTGGGACTTTGATCTTACCTCACTCAATTTCACCATCTCGTCGGTGGATAGGAAAGTAGGCACTGTCCTTATATCTCCTCCTGCATCCACCAGTTTTATCAGAAATTGAAGGCATGCTCTTAGTTCCTCATTTTGCCGTTTCAAATCCTTTTCAGATATTTCGTCCTTATCCAATTGCTCCAAGATTGACGTGACTGACCCATTGAAATCATCTACCCTTTGAGCATGGGTGGTTGGACCCAAATCAATAGTTGATATTACATAATCTTCCACCCTGACCTGATCTGCTGATACGTCAGCCGGCGGGACTGCTACTTCTGCTATCGTTGAGCCTGATTCGCTCTTGTAGATCCTTGATTGGACCTTAGCTTTTTTCTATTTCTGGGGCTTTTGAGCTTGTGATAGGATAGTACTTAGATCAAGCTGCATTATTTCCACTTGTGGCTTTGGATACCCCATTTTGCCTTGCAGCCATTCAGGGGCAGTGGACTTGTTAAATTCAGGAGCGCCATCTTTATCAAACACCATCAATTCTTTGGAAGGCTCTTGCTCAGGCTCTAGACTCTTCTCCTTTTCTTCTTGAGCCAATTCTTTTAGATTTTCAATCATATTCTCTTGCGCGATCCTCAAGACTTCCTTTGTCGGACCCTTTCTAAGGGGACTATAAGATATATCGATTATTTCCACACCGGATGAAGTTTCAAGGAGGCCTTCATTGTCTACTTTAGCCAATAACCCCTTTTCTTTTTCAACTATTGCTTCAAATTCCTTCAACCCCAGTTCCGCACATACCTTCTGAATCCTGGGCAATAACGGTACTTCTAGTGAATCGGCTAGCATCTGTGAAATGGGGACAACAGAACAGATAGTGAAGGCAGGTGAACTAACCTGTGTAAGGTTAGCCAGGGCTAGTGATAGGAGGGAGGAAATGGTAAGAGATGAAGAAAAGGTCAGGGAAGGCAAGGAAAGTGGGGGTGAGAGAATGGTCGAGATGGGAGGCAATGGTAAGGAAGAAGATTGTGTAGATGTGGTAGAGGGGTATGAAATGGCAAGAGTGGAAGAAAGAGGGCTGCTAGAATCACTGGAGGAGATTACCAGTGAGCAAGAAGTGGTAGTGATGCCAGAGGCAGGAGAGGTGGTGGGAGATGATTCCTGCACTATGACAGCTGAAGTGGTGGGAGAGGCAGATGAAACGGAGGAAGGAGGAGGGATGGAAGCAGAAAGAGCGAAAATTGAGATAGTAGCTCTGGTATCCAATACGAGAGGTTGGGCAGTTGGAGGAGTTGGATCATCTTTGGTTGCAGCAGCCTCCTTGCCAGCTTCTTTAGCTTTTATCTTCTTGGCCTTGGAGGCCCCCCAGCACTACTCGGCGTATCTTTTCTTTTGGAAGCTCGGGCCCTAGTAGAAGGAGGTTGATCTTTCTTCTGAGGAGACCTTATAGGAGGCTTCCTCATTTTCCCAGCCCTTGTTGCCAAGGGGCATGCTCCTCATTGTCTGAATTTTTCTCTCCAGCTGGTTCTGTATCATCGGCGACCAGTATGGGCTCATCTTCCTCTCCACCGGAATCTTTGTTTGATTCCACTGCAGTGTAGGTCAACTGAACTCCTTGTCCCCTCAAAATAGCCACTTGAGTTCTAACCCATGCCTTACTTAATCTAATTGGTTCCTTCATAATCACATCCAAAGAGCTTTCTTCAGTGTTAGCCCAATTGGGTAATTGGATAGGTTGGTGGTATTACGCCTCCCATGGACCTCTGACCATAATATTCTCATCATCCTGCAACTGATCAGGCACTGCCATTATATGGAATTTCTTAATGAAATCTAGGGATAGTCTCGCATGTGCCTTTTTCATGACCTTGTAGTCATCAGGACAGTTAGCCCAAAAATCTTCGATATGGTCCTTATGAAAAAACTTTCTACTTACAAACTTCTCCATTACTTTATTTGGGTCAAAGTGACTCCTGGCATTGTAATAGTGCAAATTTATGAGTTGGAGCTCTTTATCAGAATACGTAGCTGATGCGAGAGAGGGATATGCGTAGAGTCCTTTGCCAAACTTAATAGGGAATTGGACATTTGTTCTGTGCAGGTGCTTGAGCTTTTCTGCGCATGGTACTAGTTGCCTAGACAGTTCGAGGAGCACTGTCTTATCATCTGGGTATCACGGCAACCTGTACGCCATTCCAGTGAAGCCTTGTACTCTAATATATGTGAATTTCTCAAATTGGATATACCACCTACCATATTGGATTATTTCATTCATGGCCTTGGCAGAAATCCTTAAGGCTATATTACCTTGCAACTTCCTTGCTATATACATGTTGAATGGATCATTGACCCTCCTGAAATGTATCAAGGATTGAGACGAGGTCAGCTGAGGGTAGCATTCGTATACCTTAAGCTGCGTCTTTTCATTGTTTCCAACTTCTCCAACCTTGGACAACCCGTCGTAGTGATTCATTCTTGCCAGTGCATAGACGACGTAGGATGTCCACTTGAAATACTTGTTCTCACTGAAGTTGCTGAAAGCTTCATGGATGTTGTCATTGAGGATTTGCGACCAATGGAACTTGGTTCCCTTCAATATCTCTGAAATTACAATGAACATCTAGTCCTCGAAGGTGGAAGCAGTTGGTAACCCATATATTCTGCTCAAGAAGGTTACAATATCCCCAATCTCTTCATGAAAATCACTTCTGTATAGTACTATGGGGAGCTTGATGAGAGCATACTTCTTGCTCTTGATCCAATGGTCATTTATGTGCTTCCTGCACCCTTCCACATCCTTATGGTATGCTTCCTTGGATGCTTGTTTGTCGGGCATAGTCATGGTTTTGTGCCATGGAATGTCCAGCATCTCCGCCAAAGTAGGTGGGGTCAAGTCAGCTAGGACTTCTCCATTATCTGTCTGTATTTGTCTGGACATAACATCATATTTGTCTGCACAATTAGCCATCAATTCTGCACATTGGACTGAGGTTGGAAAGGCAGCTGCTTACCCAATGCCACTATCTCTTAGTATCTTGGCCCTGGGAGTCAGAGTGGGTCCAAAGCTTCTGAGTCTGAAGTCGTCTAGGTCTATATGACCTAGATCTGTGTCTCCTACATTGCTCCACCCAGAGTGGATTTTAGTCTCTGGAGGAATCCCTTTGAACTCATACTTCATAGCTTGAGCTCATGCCGTCATCTAATCTGCACAACCGGACCTTGTAAGTTTGATGTCAGGAAAGTCTCCTAACATACTCCTAGGATTAGATATACCAACATAAATCCGTTATTCATTACAAGCATGCATTTGAAAGAAAACTACGTCAAATTGAAAAGATACTACACGCAAGTAAGCACCAAATGTTGTGGGAAATTTCATCAAAACATCATTATTACTGGATCACAACACCAACTTCATCATTATGCACAACCTTCTCTATGAAAATTTCAACAAATTCGGTCATTTAGAGGGTTTTGCACTAATTTGAGGGTTGTCCGACCCTCAGCAAGAAAAGTGCTAAAATGGAGGTTGTCTGACCTCAGCAGTAAATCAGACTGGTCTAACCTCGAGCTTGGGCCTCCTTTCGTGTTCTTTGGATTTTGCATAATTTTCAGGGACGTCCAACTTGTGCAGAATTTGGAGGTACCTCGGATGGTTTGCAAGTCGGTCGGTTGGCAATTCAGCGCAAAATAGTGTGGATGCGGATGCGGCTGCTTCTTGTGTAGGGATTAGGTAGGTTTGACCTGCGTAGGTTTCGATGTGATCCGACCAGGTCGGATGAGGGGTAATATAGCGCAGGTCAGACAAAGCATGTTTTAGCACTGAGTTTGAGGCAAACTTCTGGCGGGGTTTTCAGGCTGCACCGACTTTGCGGGGAATTCTCATCATCTGACTAAGTCAAAGACTAGATATTCTAGCGTAGGGTCGGGCCAAGGCATTTCTAGCGCAAAAGAGTTTTCTGAGTTTGTAGAGTTTTTGAAAATGTCCAACCTGGTTGAAGAAAGGCATATCGGTTGTGTGGGTTAGATAAGGTTGATTTTAGCGCAATTGGGCGCTAGGCTCTTGGTGCGAGATTCCAAGGTGTCGGACCAACTAGAACGGCCTTTTGGTTTGTAGGTCGGTTGGAGCTCGATCTAGCACCTACTCGGTGCTCGGAGGTTATGGGGCTAAAAATCCCCAAAATTCCTAATTTGTTTGAGGCGCCATGGATTTTACTCTTCTCACAAGGGTTTTTAGACCAGGGTTCCAAAAAAAGATGAGAGACTAAAACTTATCAAACCCTAACCTAAAAAAATTGCAATCCATTATTCATTTTCTGAAAAATCCTAATGGCTTACTGGAATTCAACTGTTCGAGAACCAAGAAACTTGAAATGATGAAGTTTTAAGACCCTACCTACAACAATGGCAGCGCAGATTTGAGTGGCAAGGGAGGTCGCGGGTTCGAGTTCAGACGAGGTTAACAGGGAGGAACGGAGCTCTGAAATTTGTGGTTGAAAAGTGATTAAAATGAGTTAAAACCCGTTAATTCACTATTTAAACTATGGCCAATCTACCATTAATACGCAGGAGTATGGACCTCCAGTTTGAGACCTTGCACGGGTTTCAATGGGATCGGACCAGGCGGAGAATTTAGGCACGTCAGACCTGGTTAGTCGGGGCAACATTTAGTGTGAAGTCTAGAAGTTTAGCTTGCACTATTTGCGGGGCTTTCCGACTCATCTGACCTGCGGAGCTATTGGGGGAATCCGACCAAGTCGGAGGTTGATGTTTTAAGCACAGGTCGGATGAGGTTGATTTAAGCATAAAGGTCTGACAGTGAGGGAATCAGCGCGAAGGTCGGAGCGATAAGGTTTTAGCGCAAAGGTCAGACAGAGCACTTTTCAGCGCTAGGTCAGACAAACATAAAATTAGTGCAAAGGTCAGTTGAGGCTAAATGTAATGCAAAATACCAATTCAAGGGCTCAAAGGGAAAGTAACAACCTACCCTAGCAGATTTTGGAAGTGATTTTCAATGTCACCCTTCTATCTGGGTCAAAATACATCTGTGACCACACAATCGCCTTAGAAGGTCGAAAGACCAAATGACTCTCTAGCCAAAACAAAAGAGGGGGTCTCTATTTTAGAATGGGGCGTGCGTGCAAAGCACAATGGATAGTAAAATCTATATCTTGCAACTAGTATTACTTCAATATATGTGTCATAGTAAACCTAGAATGGATGAGTAGGGTTATGCCTAGGATTTGTTGATCCATGGGAGGGAATAACCTAGAATTGTTAGTGGGGTTATGCCTGGGATATGTTGATCCATAGGAGGGAATAACCTAGATGTCTTTGCAAATTGATCTTGAATGATGGGTGAGCGTGTGATGTCCATTTTGAGTTAGGGGTGATGAAAATTTGGCCAAAGTAGTGTAAACAACTAACATTTACATTATCAGTTCACTGTGATCCAGGTTTGCATACTAGGAAAGGGCAATCATGCTTGGAGTTGTAGCCACAATGTATGATAGTACTAGATATGTAGGACACAACATCGGCTCAGTATAGGCTATTCTCTGAGGTTACCATAACAATCCCTTCGCCAAAGGGTAGGGCCGTTTACTAGTTTGGTAAATGTGCGAGGGACAGTAGTTAGTCCATGGTTGGCAGAAAAGTGCTTGAGTGATGCTTCTCCTCATGCAATTGGCAGCTAGTATTTGAAGACAGACGTCTAAATCATTTTGTATCTCTATTTTCAGATAGCTCTTTGAAGCTTGTAACTTTCTTTGGAAAATTGTAATGAGGAATATTCAAATCTTGTATTGATGTAATGTAATTTGATTATGTAATGGAAGTTTGAAATATGTTTCAAATGTGCATCTTATCAAATGAAATAAAGGAAATTTTTTATTATTCTTATTGATGGTATCTCGGTCTTTTTACTTTTAAGTTAAATTTAGTAAAATTTAGTTGGTAGAACAAGTGGCATGTTACACGTGGTATCAAAGCTACCAGGTTTAGCTCTGGAACCTATGTGCTCACTATGCTATGAGAGTCTAAATTTGAAAATGGTTTTATGCGAGAATGACATAGAAGATTAACCAAGAGAATTCTCAGTGGTTAAAGAGCGGACAAACTGAGGAGTTAAAACTCCAAGAGTCAATTTAACTCTATTGAGGATATATAATGGAAAGATTCTAATATTTTGAATAGAAAGGTAAAACCTTGGTCAATTGCTAATTAGACTAAGAGCTCAGGTAGAGCAGTGTCTATATAAATTCAAGATTACTGTTATTTCTCAAGAATTTAGGGATGGGAAGATCCAGAAGTAATCAACTAGGTGTAAGAGCAACTGAGTATTGAAGATTCTAGAAATTGTATCAAAGATACGTGGATAAGATGAGTTCTTGTCTAAACTCCTAGATGGCTTGGAATGAGCCAAGTGGAATAAAAGGATCATTAAAGAACAAGTAGTGACATATTGGCAGGGAATGCTGAGAAAAATAGTACAGGACTTGGAAATGATTTTTTTTCTAAGATTCATGAGAAAACCAATTGCCATATACAAAGAATTGTGCATAGTTAGAGGAGAATGAGAGTTCCTTAATCACTCATGAAGCCTATTGGAAAAGGTGTAAACGTGTAGTTGAGGACGTAAATGAAGAGGATCCTCACGACAATATTTTGATAAATAAGATTAGGATTAATATCATTTTTTTGTTAAAAGTCTGCATGAAGGTTGCAAGATAATTCATAATAGTTGTAAGGAGAAGTCATTAGTTATTCTCATGGCATTTTGCCTAGATGGTTGAGAACTATGTATTTTGTCTCTTGGTAGAGTTAGAAAGTATAATTGCAATGATGAATGTAATCATCGCTGAGATAATTAGTCAAGTTTTGATTAAGTAAACTATTTTGGGAGGTAGGGAATAGAGTTTTGTATACAAAGGAAAGGAGTGTGTGTTCCAATTGAAGTCCTTGTGTGTTGCTGTAACACCACCTTTTAATATCATCTATGTGATGAACTATAGATATTCCATGATGTAAGAGTGGATGTGTTATAACGTTTTGATTTTTGAGTGTAAAGAAAGTCTTAAGGGACTTATTTATTTGTTGTGCTTGTAGCACGAATGTATGATAGTACTAGATATGTAGACACAATGTATGATAGTACTAGATATGTAGGACACAACATCAGCTCAGTATAGGCTATTCTCTAAGGTTACCATACCAATCCCTTCGTTGAAGTGTAGGGCTGTTTACCAGTTTGGTAAATGTGTGGGGGACCGTAGTTAGTCCATGATTGGTGGAAAAGCGCTTGAGTGATGCTTCTCCTCATGCAGTTGGTGGCTAGGATTTGAAGACAAAAATCAAAATCATTTTGTATCTCTATTTTCAGTTAGCTCTTTGAAGCTTGTATGTAACTTTCTTTGTAAAACTGTAATGAGGAATATTCAAATCTTGTATTGATGTAATGTAATTTGATCATGCAATGGAAGTTTGAAATATGTTTAAAATGTGCATCTTATCAAATGAAATAAAGGAAAAAATTTATTATTCTTATTGATGGCATCTCGATCTTTTTACTTTTAAGTTAAATTTAGTAAAATTTAGTTGGTAGAACAAGTGGCATGTTACACGTGGTATCAAAGCTACCAGGTTCAACTCTGGAACCTATGTGCTCACTATGCTATGAGAGTCTAAAGTTGAAACTGGTTTTATGCGAGAATGGCATAGAAGATTAACCAAGAGAATTGTCAATGGTTAAAAAGACAACCAACTGAGGAGTTAAAACTCCAAGAGTTAATTTAACTCTGTTGAGGATATATAACGGAAAGATTCTAAGATTTTGAATAGAAAGGTGAAAACTTGGTCAATTGCTAATTAGACTAAGAGCTCAGGTAGAGCAGTGTCTATATAAATTCAAGATTACTATTATTTCTCAAGAACTTAGGGATGGGAAGATCCAGAAGTAATCAACTAGGTGTAAGAGCAACTAAGTATTGAAGATTCTAGAAATTGTATCAAAGATACGTGGATAAGATGAGTTCTTGTCTAAACTCGTAGATGGATTGGAATGAGCCAGATGGAATAAAAAGATCATTAAAGAACAAGTAGTGACATATTGGCAGGGAATGCCGAGAAAAATAGTACAGGACTTGGAAATGATTTTTTTTCTAAGATTCATGAGAAAACGAATTGCCATATACAAAGAATTGTGCATAATTAGAGGAGAATGAGAGTTCCTTAATCACTCGTGAAGCCTATTGAAAAAGGTGTCAATTTGTAGTTGAGGACATAAATGAAGAGGATCCTCACGATAATACTTTGATAAATAAGATTAGGATTAGTATCTTTTTTTTTGTTAAAAGTTTGCATGAAGGTTGCAAGATAATTCATAACAGTTGCAAGGAGAAGTCATTGGTTATTCTCATGGCATTTTGGCCAGATGGTTGAGAACTATGTATTTTGTAACGAATGCTTCTAGATTTAATTGTGTAAATTATTTTCCTCTCAACGTTTCAGATCACACACATTGATCCATCATCAGGAGAATGTGAGCAAGAGAGTAGAATTAAAAAAGATGGATTGCAGACCAAAGCAACAAAAAAAGAGGAAAGGAGAGGGGTTACACGGACTCCAAGAATCAAAGGAGAAAAATAAAAGAATAATGAGAATAGGGAACAAGTGAGAAGGAAAAAGAAAAATATAAAATAAGAAGGAAGGAAAAAAGAGAAATATATACATATAACATATATAAATAAAAATGAAATTAAACAATAGATCAACAAAAACTATAAAGGTAAAAGAACGGGAAAGTAAAAATACAACTCAAATATAAAAATAAACATGAATGCTAAAAAATAATAATAGTACAATAGACAATTAAAAGAGTATATTAATTATGTATATATTTTACAACATAAATATGTATAATATACAAGAAGGCAAAATTAATAATAATAGCACAGCCACCTATATACAACATATTTACTTTATGTATATGTATAAACTAAAAATACAATTCAAGAATAAATAAAATATAGGAAAGCAAAGCATTACTAGACACTATGAAAATCATGAATGCAAACAAGAGAACTACTAAAGACAAGAAAAATAATATATTTACTATATATATAGTAAAAATACACCCCAAGAATATAAAGAAACATGAAAGCAAAATGAGGCGGGGGGGAAGACAACATACATGCAAAAATAGTATAATATTGAATAAGCATAAGCATAAACAATATACACGAAAGCAAAAGAGTAAAAACACAACAAACAAGAGAAAAGAGCTGCTTTATATATATATATAGTAAAATTACAACATAAAAATATATAATAAACCAGAAAGTGAGAAAGCAAAGAGAACAATCGACATATAAATAAGTATATCTATAAATAAAAAGAAACCCAAGAGAAAGGTTAAATAGAGATTAAGGAAGGGACCACGGACAAAAAACAAAGTTAGGGGACGAGGAGAGAAGGACAAGAGAAGTCCAAGTGAGAGGAGAACAACGGGGAAATGAAGAAAGAGGGTTGGAGACAGTGTGTGAGTAGGGGTAGAGGAGAAGGGAGACTTAGTGGAGAGGGCTCTCAGAGGGCACATCTGACTATAGACATGACGGAAGCGAAGGGGGGGGAAGGGGAGACCAAAGAGGGAGACAAAGAAGAAAAGGGGAGGGGACTAGAGAGATGAACTGGGAAAGGTGAGAAAGGTTACAAGGGAGGGACATAGGGATGGGGAATGGAGCGGTTTTTGAGATGGGTTAGCAAGGGGTGCCAAGAGAAACTAAGACTCCAACCCTCATCACGATTGAGGTTAGTGGGGTGATTGTCGATTTCTATAGCCTCTTTGAGTTTCCTTTTGAAATCGGCAATCACCCCTCTAACCTCAATCGTGATGAGGGTTGGAGTCTTAGTTTCTCTTGGCACCCCTTGCTGACCCATCTCAGAAACTGCTCCATTCCCCATTCCTATGTCCCTCCCATGTAGCCTTTCTCACCTTTCCCAGTTCGTCTCTCTAGTCTCGTCCCCTTTTCTTCTTTGTCTCCCTCTTTGGTCTCCCCTTCCCCCCCCTTCGTTTCTGTCATGTCTATAGTCGGATGTCCCCTCTGAGAGCCCTCTCCACTAAGTCTCCCTTCTCCTCTAACCCTGCTCACACACTGTCTCCAACCCTCTTTCTTCCTTTCCCCGTTGTTCTCCTCTCGCTTGGACTTCTCTTGTCCTTCTCTCCTTGTCCCCTAACTTTGTTTTTTGTTCGTGGTCCCTTCCTTAATCTCTATTTAACCTTTCTCTTGGGTTTCTTTTTATTTATAGATATACTTATTTATATGTCGATTGTTCTCTTTGCTTTCTCACTTTCTGGTTTATTATATATTTTTATGTTGTAATTTTACTATATATATATATATATACAGCAACTCTTTTCTCTTGTTTGTTGTGTTTTTACTCTTTTGCTTTTGTGTATATTGTTTATACTTATGCTTATTTAGTATTATACTATTTTTACATGTATGTTGTCTTCCCCCCCCCTGTTTTGCTTTCATGTTTCTTTATATTCTTGGGGTGTATTTTTACTATAGATATAGTAAATATATTATTTTTCTTGTCTTTAGTAGTTCTCTTGTTTGCATTCATGATTTTCATAGTGTCTAGTAATGCTTTGCTTTCCTGTATTTTATTTATTCTTGAATTGTATTTTTAGTTTATACATATACATAAAGTAAATATGTTGTATATAGGTGGTTGTGCTATTATTATTAATTTTGCCTTCTTGTATATTATACATATTTATGTTGTAAAATATATACATAATTAATATACTCTTTTAATTGTCTATTGTACTATTATTATTTTTTAGCATTCATGTTTATTTTTATATTTGAGTTGTATTTTTACTTGATATATATATATTCTTGTATATTATATATTTTTGTTGTCCCTTTGCTTTTCCCATTCTTTTACCTTTATATTTTTTGTTGATCTATTGTTTAATTTCATTTTTATTTATATATGTTATATGTATATATTTCTCTTTTTTCCTTCCTTCTTATTTTATATTTTTCTTTTTCCTTCTCACTTGTTCCCTATTCTCATTATTCTTTTATTTTCCTCCTTTGATTCTTGGAGTCCATGTAACCTCTCTCCTTCCCTCTTTTTATGTT